>BGPR01044529.1:0-12583 GCA_013235015.1 Araneus ventricosus | reverse complement strand
CGGCGCCTTCTTGTTTGAAATTGTTATCGTGGATTGCTCTCTCTTTCTGAGGGAGCAGGATATTTGGGCGTCAGAAGCTGTGCCTGGGGACAACAGTGAGCTACCATAAAACAGGGCTATCCCGTTCAAAGCAAGGAGCTATCCCATTCAAAACAGGAACATATGGTCACATTAAATTGATGCTACACTTTGTATCACTTAATTTTTGAATTTTATTTTCTTTTATATAAAATAGAGAATTCTATTAGGGACGGCTCGTGTTTATAAGTACTACGAAACTGCAGCAAATCAATTTTTTTAGTGTATAAAATTTAATCATTAATTATTTAATTTGCATCTAATATTTAATCTATCAACAATCCAATCTAATTTTTTAGCACCCAAGCAGGCCATTACAGCTCTTTACTAAAATAGAAATTTTTTGGAACACGGAAGGAAAAAACGATCGTCAGCGAAACCTATGAAATTTGGGCAAATGATTGAAATCATTGGAATTCAAAAGAACTTAGAATTCCAGAAACTCAGTCCGCCGACTCAATTTTGAGACCTCTATTGAGAGGGTAGGGGCATCAAAGGATCTTCCTACATTGTCACCTCGCGATGGAATTTTTTTGGAACACGGGAAGGAAAACCTATCGATAAGGTCGAAGACTATCCAAATCTGGAACAGATGATTGAAATGATAGATTCAAGGACTCAAGGTACAAACTCAATCCGCCGATTCCAGTTTGGGACCTCGATACAGTGGGAGCAAAAGGCTCGAGGATCTGCCTGCATTGGGGCCTCGCGTCGGGGTAGAATCTCAGAATCTCCCTTGTGGGGAGGGTGGGTAGGTGAATTCTGCGACGGAACCTTGTCTCAAAACAAACTGGAACATCCGTGAATGCTTTGCCTTGTTTTCGAGCTAAAATGTATTGGAAAAAAAGGATTCTTATGACAAATGGCATAATAGTCTTCTTCACGTTTTGTATATGGGGAAAACGAGTACTGCCAATTTCCTCGATTCATCATTTTCCTTCTGCTACGCATGGGCAATTTTTCTCTACATTGTTTGAAGAAGGATCAATTAAAATTAATTAATTGAAGCGCAATTCTAGAGATGTTTTAAACGTTTTCCACCTAGAAAATTTTTTGCGATCTCAAGAATTTGAAAATAAGTAAGAAATGAAAGGTAATAAATAATTAATAAAGAAATACTGTACTATAAAATTTTCTTTTTTAGGAAGTAAATACTATAATAATCTCTCTAAATCTTTAGTTTAATTTAAACTTCTTAATTTTTTTTATTGTTCAGCAGCCATTGCGTGAATCTTTATAAACAGGAGTAAGAAAAAGGAGAAAACATAATAGGTTGAATGATAATTCATGAGCGTTTCTCTTTTTTCCCAAGTTTAAAAAATGCTCGCAGAAATAAAACTCATTGGTAAAAGTATTCTTGATACTTGAAAGTTTAATTAATATTTATTGACTAATTATTTAAATTGGCTAAAAATTAATTTTTTAAAAGAGCAAAATTTAATCTATGCAGAAATGCATCATGAATTGTTACCAGGTGGCTGTAGGTAATATTTGAATAACAATCCTAATAGGTGGCGCTAGCTGCTAGAAAGTGAGACCAAACTTGGTGCGCATGATCATTAGAGCGGGCAATTGTATATGTGTGTTTCGTTAGCGAGCGGTGAGGTTTTAGGTGTGTTGTTCAGTTGTGATTGTCACAAGCGAAATGAATAAACATTCAAGATATTCAGGTGTTCATTGTGCTGAAATGGCCAAATCCATGAAATGTTAGGCTGTGCAGCTGGGTGCGGGAGGGTTTCACAATAAATTAGCCTGACACAAAGTCTTCATTCCACGTGAAATCAGTGCAAAAGAACATTTGGTTCTCTGATGACCTACTTCAGTTTGGATAGTCCTAAGATACTTGTTAAAGAAGACGATCACTTCGAAACCCTTTTTCATTAATTGCTAACTATCTAATTTCAATATATATCCCTTCCGCCCCACTTTTTTGCAGAAATTTTAAATTTTCATTTTATTTCACCTGCCTAAGGCCCGGTTCACTTGCGATTTCTGTGTAGAATCAATAAATAAGTCATTAGCGGTAAAGCCATGGACGAAAGACTTTTGAGAATACCTAGCCGGTCCACTTACCCCTGCGGGAAGTATGGCATCTGCGACAAACTTTCCCCGCGACTGGAAAAAATATCGCAGATGCCATACTCTCCGCAGGGGAGTGGGGACCGGGTGAAATGAAATGATTTAAATTCCACGCAAAAAATGAAGACGAGGCTTTAATAATGAAATTAGAATGATAATAATTAATGAAAAAGGAATTTCAATGACTACTGCTCTTCTTCAGGCAGCTGATGAGACCATCAAACTTAGTAAACTTTCATCGAAATATTCTTTGCATCACGTAATAGTGAACAATGTTCAGCCAGTTCTTGTTGTAAACTCCTCCTGCCTTCCGATGCCAACCTCTTTGTTAATCATTGGCCAATTCTGGCCGTACCGAGCCTTAATCTAGAGTACAAAAGGCAGTACTGTGGAAAAGCTGTAGCTGTTGTAGCCTAAATTTTTTAATTTTGTTGTCTATCACAATACTCTCTCCGATACTTTTAGATTTGTCTATAAATGTTTTGCCACGAAATTTATTTACCCCAACCGCCGCTGACTTCGAGCCTTGGCATAAAACCCGTATGAGGGGAACTGCTGTCGACGCTGCTGTTGGGCGGGAGATAGATTCCAAGGGTTTCTAGACTCTTCCCAGGTGGCTTAGGACATTCATCTGTACTCCCATTTCATTTTGTCCCAAGACTGATTTTTTTTCCCCATCCATTCAGGGAGAAAAAAACAGGGCGTCATTCACGGGCTCCCAAAGTTTGTTTGAGACAAGGTCGCCCCTTCTCTTCCCTTACGCGGGAGATTTCAGATTTCATTTCTACCCTCGACGCGAATCTCAATGTGACAGATCCTTTGATGTACACTTTACCTGCGTCTAATCAAGGCCCCAAATTGGAATCGGCGCTTGGAGGTGTTGGATTTTGAGTTCGTTTGAATTCCGGCATTCCGCTATGCCAATTTCCATCGATTTTTTTAGGCTTGACAATTGCTTTTTCCTTCCGGTGTTCCAAAATTCAATTTTGGAAGAGATATAGCCAGTTTTAAAATACAAGAAGCAAAAGAAGAGAGGGGTTAAGTGTTCGGTAGGTGTCAATTGAAAACACGGGTAGAGAGTGAGCGAAAATCAACGAAGAGGTGCCGAAAGAAAACGAAAAACTGTTTATTAAGTTTTTAAATGCACTATGTTTATACGTACAAAGGCTTGTCTTGTTATTCCGAGCAACGCAGAGGGAACAACAGTTAATATTATATAAAATCATTTTTTCCTGCTAGTATGAAGGACTTGATATAGAACAGCACATGGCGTATTCAAAGGTTAAAATCTATCTCTGTATAACAGTGTATGATGTGATGTGTTGTAGGGAAGTATGACTTCATGTGTCTTTCAAGTTTTATTATCACACTTAAAAGACGCGGCCACACAATTTACATTGTTTAACATATCATAAAACAAACCGAAGCAGAAACATATTTACAGAAAACTTCAAACCATAAGCAAGGCGCCATTTCCTTTCCATCACAGCGTTCGTCTCCTCTCTCAGTCAGCATCTCTTCTTTTCGTTCTCTCGTCCGCCAGGCTGAGAAGGTTGAATCCAAGTGTAATGTCTTATGAGTTCTTTGGTTAGTCTGCTGAATTTTGGAGTCCAGGGGCAGATGTTACAGACTTCTCCCTCTCCCAGTTTTTGGCTTTCCCCCCTCAAGGGAAAACAAGTAGTTCAGAGTTTGGAAATAGCACGTCTGTAAATGGAATTTAAGTTTCCAAGGAAAAGATTTAGCTCAAGGAGAGTTTTACGGAGAATTGTTCACCCAAAGTTTATGAATCAGTAGGATTTTCACTCCTAAAATAATAAAAAGAAAATCCGACGGTAATGTCTAGTAGCCCGGTGATGACGGAGCATGCGCTGTACGTGTCACACACATGTAAGCTGGTCAGAAGCCTCTTATCTCGCACTTAGTTCTAACTACATTACACCGCATGAAGTGACAGAATGAAACACTGGGAATATTTAAACCGAAAATCGTTGGGTGGAACTGCTCACAGACTTTCACGCCAATAATTTAAATCATACGAACTTTCGTATAATTATTTAATACATTCTTTGACTTCCCGGCACTAATTCATCAGTAGAAAGGGTCTTTTTTTCTTATGAATAAATTGGGGACGAGCTAGAAAACACAGCTGCAAGTCGCAATTTATAAAGCAACGTGAATTACCAAAGTAAATTTTAAGAAATCTTACCAAGAATTTCATTGGCTTTTTAAATCAACACCAAATATACTGAAACAAAAACGTGTTCTTCAAAAGAATGCAAGATCACATGAATTATCTATTTTCAAATATTTATTCCGACCCTTTTCATTAATAAATAAAAACTAAAGAAATAGGTGTCTTCTTAAATTCACATAATATTACCTAAGAATTAAAAAGTGTTCCGTTTTGAGGGAAAAATAAATGACCACTTTAATTATGCTATCAAGAAGATGTGTTATTCACAGAGAAGAATCAGAGGTCTCACTCCCATAGACCCTATGGCAACTTTTTTAACATTGCACTTCACATAGACAGTACGCTATCTGTGGCCAATGAAGGAATTAACCAGAATACATCAGCGTGAAAAAAACTAAACTTCGTTATTTTATTTATAAAAGTGAAACTAAATGTTACAAATTTTTGATTAACTTAAATCTACTTTGATATAAGTTAAGAAACATGTATTAAACTTAACTGTGATGTTCGACATCGAACACAACAAACATGGCGGCGACCTCGGTGTTCCGTTCGGAACGGCGTGAGTATCGAAGTGTCTAGTTCTTTTTGTTGTCGAGTGGGGGCGCTGATCAAATTGCGGAGTGAGTCCTCTGATTCTCTCTCTCTGTGGTATCGAAGTGGATAGTTCTCTTGGATGGCGAGTGAGGGCGCTGATCAAATTGCTGAGTGAGATCTCTGATTCTTTGGGGTCTATTCTGGTACCCCCAGTTGGGTTGGGACACAGAGAAAAAGTATCTTCAACCTTTCAAGCGGAACAACACAGAGTAAAGTCCTTCTTTTCTGTGGGTTGAGAGACGTCACTTTTCCCGTTGTTAACGTGCGGAAAAAGTGACGTCTCCCAACCCAACCGGGGTACCAGAATAGACCTGTCTTTCTCTGTGATATCGTAGTGGATATTTCTCTTGGATGGCGAGTGGGGACGCTGATCAAATTGCGGAGTGAGACCTCTGATTCTCCTTCTCTGCGATGTTATTAATTTTAAAACTTACTCTTCATTGATAGGCTGCAAGAAGGAAGATCTTTTCCTCAGTCCAAAGGCCAAGGCCACATTTCCCAACTGTTCCGGGAGAAGAGCAAGATTGCAGCTACTTTTGTTTCTCCAACGTCTGAGGGTGCTTATTTCGTCGATTAAAACAGTCTTGCCGTCAGCTACGTCGATCAGAATACTTGAATCCCAAGTTTCGGAGGTGAAGTTGCGGAAGCGATGTGGATTTTGCAGATATACTTTACGAATCCTTTCGTATAATTCGTTCTGGGATACCTAAAATTATAATAGAATCTCGTTAATCGACATGCTATTATAAACGGAAACAGTTCTGAATTAGTTGAAAATAATAAATCAACCAGCGGGAGTGGTCTCCCCTAAACTTTCTCGCATACTCCTAACACATGTAGAGAAAAAAATAAGGCAGTGAAACGAACAGGAACCCTTAACTCAGTGGAGAAAAAAATAAGCGAAACGTCATACCATGATTTCCGAAAGTCGCCCAACGCGGAAGTGGAATTAGAAGCTGGCGTGATTACTAGTAGGGATGGGTGTAAGATAAAGAATACGAAATTTGCAATTTGAACGCCTTTTTTTTAACCGATTGATACAAAAATTGGACACAAATTTAGTATTAAGGTAAGAAGGCCACATACAAAATTTAATTTATCAAAGTAATTTTTTAAATAAGTTATTGCGTTCAAAAGTACGCGATTATACAGACAGATAGACAGTCAACGCCTTTGACGGATTTAGTCCAAAGTTTGATACAAACATACATTCCTGATGATAAAAATGTGTACCCAATTTTATCCACCTAGCTATTCAAGTTTTTGAGTTATCGTGTTCACATTAACACGGACATACAGACAGACTTACTGTGGACGGATTTTGTACAAAATTTGACAGAAACCTACAAATTATGTGTAAAGATCACATACCAAATTTCATCCTTGTAGCTTTAATAGTTTTCAAACTGTCGTGTTAACAGACAGACATAATTCGAAAATTGTGTTTTTCGGACTCAGGGAGGTCTAAAACGTGGAGATTCGTCAAAATCTGGAGTTCGAATTTTTTGACGATTACTATACTTTCTCTTTATGTACTTCGTATACAAGAAAGGGAAAAACGCACTCGGTAATGTTTATCGATTGTTAGGCGGGTGTTTCTTTCTTTGCTATTTGTTGGGTGTTAAGGTCAGACGGACATGTGGCAATCTGATGACCGTACAGTTATGTTGATGAAGACTCCAAGCCAATTAGACCATTATTGTCGTTGTTTATCCTTCGCTACAATTTATCTAGCAGATTTAATTAATAAGCGGAGCCCAAAGACTCAGTGCTTCTACTGCTACAGATTGGATGCGAGGACGCTCCAATGGAAGAGGTTCATAAATGGATGAAAGCTGATAAACAATGCGAAGTGGCTGGACGATGAATTTGGCTAGCTCATAAACAAAGACACGGATGAGCTAGAAGCTAGTTAAGTGGGATCACTGCTGTTAACATGACTATTACGGATGAGCAATTGTTACTCAAGAAGCTTTGAAATACGCTAAAAAGCACGAGGAATCTTCAAGTATAGATTGAAGAGGACAAGAAAGATATGATGCTTTCCTTGAGATGACTTGCAATAGCATCTAGAAAACATCGATTTACAAGGAAGTAACTCAATATCGCTACCTTTTGGGGAAGAAATCCTTAACTGTTTTTGTTATTAACCCTTAGAATTGAGTATCTCGTGATTTCCGGTGGTTGGAAGCAAGTCTATTTTCTGTTACATTATGCGATTTTCACAGGTTAGTGTGTTTACTTAGTACTTGTACAGCGTTGGATCATATTATACTAATAAAGCGTTGCATATAAGTAACAAATCGCTTGGCTCAACGGTATTTTAACACGTCTGCGAACGTTGTATCTAAATAGTGACTTCAAAAAATCCGCAATCAGAGGGTTATGATTCATGCTGTTTTACTTTTTTATTAAAACCGACCTAGATTATTATTCTGATGGTTATATAACTTATCTTTTAGCTTTTAAATATAGGAAATCATAAAAGATACTTAATTTAATCAATGGTACAGGGTATTTTACAAGGAAAACCAGCGGGAGAGGTCTCCCCTAAACTTTCTCGTATACTTCCCCAAAAAGGTGTTGTTTCCCCTCCCCCCCCGCGTGGATAAAAACAATCCGAATCTACTGTAACACAGAATCCAATGACTATAAGAAAGTTTTTCATTGTAGACTATAGTGATTGTAAAATATTTATGTGGAGAATCATATTCAAAGAAATGCGTGCCGAATAAAACACACACTGCTTCCGCTCTTGCCGGCTCAAGGGCAAAGTGACGTAATCCTTCCGAGTGCACAGAGCTTTCTACCAGTACGTATGCCCATGGAGAATCGGATTAAAAAAATGAATATGCAATTTGAACGCCTTTTTTAACCTAATGGAACGAAATGTGGCCACAGATCTATAATTAATGTTAATAACCCTCATACCAACTTTTATTTTTCTAAGCCAAAGGGTTTAGGAGATATAATTTTCACAATTATGCGATTATACAGTCCGACAGACCATCAACCCTTCGACGGATTTGATCCAAGCTTTGATACGGACCTACATTCATGATGATAAAACTGTGTACCAAATTTTATCCATATAGCTATTCAAGTTTTTGAGTTATAGTGTTCACATGACCGCGGACAGACAGACAGACTTCCCGTAGACGGATTTTGTTCAAAATTTGATAGAAACCTGCAAATTATGTGTAAAGATCGCAAACCAAATTTCATCCCCGTGGCTCTAATGGTTTTCGAGTTATCGTGTGCACAGACAGACAGACATAATTCCAAAATTGATTTTTTCGGACTCGGGGAGGTCTAAAACGTGGAGATTCCTCAAAATCTCGAGTTCGAATTTTTTGACGATTACAATACTTTCTCTTTGTATATTTCGTATACGAGAAAGTAAAAAGCTCCATATTTTCCTTTATCGAATATCTGCTATCCCATTTACGTCGGGTAACTGTTGTATTAACATTCTGAATATTGTTTTGTTTTACTTCTTCTCCTCACTCGAGTTCACTGATAATGAATCTGTATTCTCGAAAATTAATTTTTAGAAGCAAAAACTACAAAAGGCAGTTAATGGACATTTGCTTTCCTCCATGTTTAAAGCACAGGGAAAATATTATTACTGATGAGCTGTAAAATTCATGCTACACATCCATGAAGGTACAGTCGGAAAAAAAAACCGAACCATCTAGCATTATTCTGCCATTGTTCATCGGAAATTAAAACAAAAGGTACCAAATTTCAGGAAATAACGTCTATTAAACGATTCCATATCCAAAAATTTCATAAAGGGCCGTCTACATATTTATAATCGCACTAACTTCAAAGTTTCCAATAGCAACACCCATTTTTGATGACAAAAATAAATTCCTCATCAAAAAATACACCATTATATAAATTTTAGTTAATTGACCATTAAAAGATTGGAAGATATTCAGCATTTTGCGTTCACTGTATAAAAGGGGCCGTCTCCATATTTAGATAGTGAAACTCGCTGCTTGCCTTTAAATGTCGGTGGTAGAATTTTAACTTATTCCGCTCTTTAGACATCATCTTAAAAGTTGCAATGTATTTTTTTACAATCGATAAATACTAGATGCCTTACAAAATTCTGCAAAAATAAAATTTTCCCCAAAAAATATGATTTTGATCAATATGTATTACATTACTAAGCAAAAGAAAGATGTTACCTTTTTCTACAGGTATGGACATCCCCTAAGTGCATTGTTTTACAAAGAAAATAGAAAATTTAATGTAACTTAAAAACTACTTTTTCGAATAAGGTGAAGTTTTGCATGGGTTTATTAAATAGTCTTCTGCATCGATTACTGTTACAATTTGTGGGTGTTACCGCTCAAAAATTTTTAAACACCAAATTTAATAAAATATTTCCTTTGTTCAAAATTATTTTAAAATCAAAACTATAGGTGCAGAATGTGTATACTACTTCATACTATTACATCGAAAAAGTTCTAGGTCAATGACTATATTATATCTCAAGATATCAACAAAAACTCAAAATTTTACTTTAACATTAGATACTCAAAATTTTATTTACTACTTATAATTTCGAAACAAATAAAGTTTGAATGATAAAATTTGGTATCCGAGCAGACCTTTTGATGCAGTTATGAAATCCATTGAAAATGTTGAAGTTAGTGCAATTAAAATATGTGGACGACCCCTTATGAAATTTTTAGATATAGAATCATTTAATAGACGTTATTTCCTGAAATTTGGTACCTTTTGTTTTAATTTCCGATGAACTATGGCAGACTAATGCAGGGTGGTTCCCTTTTTTACCCGCGACTGTGCGTACATAGGGTAGTTGCACTTTCCTCCATGATGTTAATTTGGATCTAGCTGGACAGTTTTTCATATTACTATTAATATCGTCATCAATCATTATTGCATCAGTTTTTCTTATATTTTAATTGAGTTATTATGATCCATTATCCTCGTCTGCAGCTACTGAGTGGCTTATTAGAAATGGATTGAATATCGAAAAAGACAAAAAATAAGGATGAATATCTAAAAAGACAAAAATTAATAGAAGCAATTTAATTGGTGTGCGCAAGTGCAGCAGCATCCAGGAAAAAATTTCGAAGGACGAAATAAATAAAAATTCTAATAAAGGGAATTATAATTATGGAAGAGTTAAAAATAAAAGCAGACACGGATAAGAAGTAAGAATCCGGTGGATGACTTCATCAGAGGCCATACATCCACGCAGATTCAAAAATTGAATAGGTTTTCTGTAGAGGAAAAAGACTTCAAGGTCTGATATTTAATATCCTCTAAGACCTGAACCCAATCCGGAATGTATTGGAAAGAAAAGCATTTATCCACAAAGAAGAAATCAAAAACAGTCTTTTAAACAAATTATGAAAGAAGGGCTTAAAATCTTACCTCTTATAACAGCTGTGGAACAAAGAAAGAACGCCGTACCGAGCGTGTAAACTTATATAAATGGAACACATATGAAAAGTAGAGTTGCAAATTTTAACATGATAGCGTTTATAGGCTTGATATTATATGTAAATTGCGTGAAACAAAAATCGTTTAAAGAGCTCTACAACGCAGACCGTTGTACTAGAGTTACCAAATTTGGCACGTAGTTACTCATGGGTATGTAGTAGGTGTTTACTGAAAAAAGGATTTTTAAAAATTTTAATTAGATTTTTAATTATTAATTAATCAAAATGTTGACGTTTTCCCTCAATAACTTCGGAACTATGAGTATTTTTCAAACTGATATACACGTTTATTTAAAAATACAAAAACAATAGCTGTCTGGTTAAAGCTCCCTTTTTTATTGCCCACGCCGACCCTGCTTACCCAAAGGGTGTAAAGCATGTGACGAGCCGGCGGAAAGAAAAATTCCAATACGAATATTAAAGTAAAACAATACAAAATAATAGAATACAATATAATACAAAAAAGTAGGTAATACAATACAAAAATATAGGTAAAATAATGCAATAAAAGTAATACAATACAAAATGCAGACGTGAATATAAATATAAGAAAATACAAGCAGCAAAAATAATAAGTAATTGAAAATATAAATAATAACTAAATACAAATAAGCGTAATAAATAAAGAAACATACATAAAATAAACAAGAAATGAAAATTTTATAAAATCTAATAAATAGTGAAAAAAAACGAAGTCTGAGATATAATTTAGAGAAGAGGGACTGGAACATATTGTTACTTTTAACATATTTAAAATTATAAATAAATAAATTTGTTGGTTCGAAATTAAAATCGGTATAATAATTTAGGCGCCTTTAAATCAATAAACCCCCAGGGTTGTAGCCCAATTAGACCATTGCATAAGAACCAGATAGCAAAGAAAGCTTGTCTAAAAGGTTTTGGAAACCTTGTCGTCGGCAAGGGTACAGGGTTGTCACAAAGGTTTCCATGACAAGGGTTGAACCTTTCGAAAACATTCGCTAGTCAACAAGAAATAAGGTTTTCAGTAATATTTCATCAAGCTTTTATTACAACCTTTTTTCAGGCATTTCAAAGGGTTGCTAAGAGCCCTCCTTCAACGGGCACAGTAGAGCCCCCCTTCTTCCCTCCGAAGCCGTACTCCTACAGAGGAGTTCAACACCCTTTTTTCACCCCTCTTCCAAGCCGTGCTCCTACAGAGGGGGTCCAACACCCTTTTTTCACCCCCCTTCCAAGCCGTGCTCCTACAGAGGGGTCCAACCCCCATTTTTTATCCCCCTTCTTCTGACGTCATCTTAGTCCAATATAGAGTTATCTGGAATGTCAATTAATTAGATAAATTAGGAATCTTAATTAATCAAAGCTTAATTATTAATTTCAATTAATTTGATTATTCTAATTATTAATTGAACTTGTACAATTTCGTCTCAGATTGTGACAAAACTTCAAAACCCTCCAAGCCGGGGATCGAACCCGCGTTCATAGAGTGGAAGGCAAGCTCGATAACCATTATACCGGACGGGGCTACACACCGTGGGACAGGTGGTTCACATTTGCAAATCGAGTTTGTTTCTGAGAAATTTTATATACTAAATTGCAATTATTATAATTGACGCTGTTTGTTTATTCTGTTCGGCAGCTTCTAAACTATTATAAATAGAGCATAACCTTAAAGGTATCCAAGATGGGAGATTCTTCATTGATAGCAAGTGTAACAGTTTCATGGTTCGCCAATTCCTCCAGGGATTTCACAATGTATTTGTTCTGGTTAGAGACAAGAAAAGCGACGAAGTTGGCACTGTAGGTGGTTGTGACGACTATTACTAAGAGCCACCAGGTCGCCAAGATTATACGACAGGCGGATGTGCGAGGCAGGTGTGTACTTCCTAAATATAAACAAAATATCTTTAGTGAATATCGTGAGGATATGCGCGTTACAAAAGAATGAGTATACGTTTTCATTATAATTTGCAATAGTTAGTGTTCTGATTTATATTGTTTTTTTCTGAATAATTTCTGTGTTGGTTACCAATTTCTTTAAATAAATAAAATATTTCTTTCGGTTTTGGAAAACGTATTAAAAATTGAGGAGTCACATTTTATCCTCCACGTCAGTTTCTGTATTTGTCACACATTTAATAAAATGTTTCTATCGGTTGTGGAAAATGTATTA
>BGPR01044528.1:412-12584 GCA_013235015.1 Araneus ventricosus | reverse complement strand
GTAATTACGCTTTGTTAAAAATGAATTCAAAAGTTACGTACAAAACTTGGTTTCTTTTATTTTGTAATTCTTATATTAATATATCCTTTTGACTTAATTTAAAAAAAAAAAAAAAACGTCTGTCCTGTTCGCGAGAAAAAATCAATATGCAAGTAATTTTTTTCTTGAAAATAGTTCACTTGTTTATTTCTTTCTAAGTTCAAAGACTTGTGCATCAGTTTTTATTAGAATTGGTTGAGTTTTAATTTCTATCATTTTTCAAAAGAAAGAACTTGTAATCACATCAAAAATAAGATTTCGGACTCTTCTCTTCGGCTTTCCACATTCACGCTTGCAAGAAAGGGTCAATCCGCAATGTTGATTGCTTGTGATACCAGAGCTTTCCAAGATTTCAGAACATACTTGTTTAAGGTTTACGAGGTTGTACTTCTTGGCAACTTCAATCATATCCATGACAACATCTCTGTCGAGTTTTCAATAATGTCAGTGTAGGTTAGGTTAGGTTAGGTTATATTAACGTCCCGTTTTTTGAAGCAACACGAGGGCTATTTAGGGACGGACCTCGTAATTTTGAACCGAGGTCAGATGACGAGGACGACACCTGAGCTGGCACCCCCCTCTCCAAACTTCCGCGCCACACCAACGGGAGGACGTTTGGCCACTACGTATGATTTAGCGTGCAACAGGCCCCATACACGGCGGATCTTCAGTGGAATCGGGTTTCGAACCTGCGACCCTCCGAATGTCAGTGTAGATATAATCTAACAGGTGATGTCGATTCTGCGTGTCTGAATCGAAGATCTTCGTAGTCGCATTTTCTTCGGACAACTTTTTGAATGAATGTGACTTGCTTCCGACAATGTCCTTATGAACATAGAATGATTTCGAGCCACTCTTCAGACACACATCAGGGAGAATTCCGTCCTTTTCTAAACGATCTAGAGCTCTCTTTAAAGAACAAATTGAGCAACAAGACTTAGAATCGTCATTGGCATAATTTAAATCTCTAATGGTATATGAATTTTACGAAGTGCGAGAGTTAGAAGTTTATTTATTTTTCTTCAAATCACTCGTACTCTCTTCAGACAATACAGCAGTAGTCAAACCGTGTCCAATGTCTATGGTTCTCAAACCTGTGTGGACAGAAGACCTTCTAAACTAATCTTCAGATTGCGGCAACTTATCATAATAAACTATGTAGTGGTGGCTCAAAAGGCAGTGCTGCAAAAAATATTCATCAATAGAATACAATTTAACACCTTGATCGCTTTATGAATCAAATACGATTCATACCTAAAATCTAATTAGATTACCGCTTTTCTACTGTAGTTAAAATATTGTAGAGAAGGAATAATTTAATTAGATAGATGGTTCGAATCTCAGGCGTGAGTCATGGCAAAGAAGGTGTTAAGAAAGTTAACTTACCTCTAAATAGCCCAGTGTGTTTAATTTCGAAGACTGATACGATGTTTGTTGCACTTCAAACGTATTAAATAACAAGCATATGATATTTCCTTCTAATTTTGCTAACAGAAAATGAGGGGGCGCTGTGACCTAGTATTAAGGTCTCGGCTTCCGGGCCGGAGGGTTTCAGGCTCGAAATCCGATTCCACAGAAGATGCGCCGCGTATGTGGCCCGCTACAGACTAAATCAGAGATATTGGGTCATACGCCCTCCGGTAGGTGTTTTGCGGAAGCTCTGGAGATGTGGTGCCAGTTCAGGTGCCATCTGTCCCAAAACAACCCTAATGTTCCTTCAAAACGGGACGTTTATATAAATGAAACTAAAGCTAATAGAAAATTGAGTGAATGTTGATGCGCAGATGAAAGAAGTATAAAATTTCTCCTTCCCCAACCTCCCTTTTCGCCCTGTCAGCTCGATGACACTCATCCACATATAGATATCAAATAACTCATATATGTGAGTATTATTTTTAAGCTAAAACACATTTAATAATATTTCGTTAAATAATCTATAAATTTGAAAGTTTTAGAATAGTACCATGTGCTTGACAAATACAACACATCTTACACAATATCCAACTACTAGAAAATCACCCGTCATGGTATGACGGGTACAAATTTCCTCTTCATTCGAGAGATTTCCCGTCAAATTTGACGTTTTTAAATAGATATACAGTGTGCCCGTTAAGGTCCGTTGTCACCCCAATAATTTCTGAACGGCAAGAGCTATAGCCATAAAAGTGGGATCTAGGTATAGTAAAGTTGTCATGCGCTACGCAAGAAAACCGCTTACAGCGGCACCTGGCGGCAAAATTCGGAGTTAGCGTTCTTATCTCAAAAACGGTTCGAAACACGGGAAAAACGTCAATTACAAAGTTATCAGCGTCATCGATTTATTACGAAAAAACATCTTGCACACAAAAATGATACAAATGAAAAGCACAAAACGTACATTTGTTTGATCGCGTTGAACAAAACTGCACTTGTCGGAAATGAGGCTCATCTATCTGAGATGCTCAAAATGGTGTCCTTCAGCAACGGGACAAGGGACTGCACTTCCCGCTGAACATTGTGCAACATGGCAGGTGACACGCTGGCACAAGCATTCGTAATACGGTGTCGAAGTTCCTGCAATGTTGGTGGAGGGGTTGCATACACTCGCTGCTTGATGTATCCCCAGAGAAAAAAGTCCAACGAGTTCAGGTCAGGTGAACGTGGAGGTCGTTCTAAGTAACCACCATACCCGATGACTTATCGCCGGAATGTGTCCCGAATGTACTGTTGGACACTTGATACCTCGTGCGGAGGGGCGCCGTCGTGTTGTACAATTGCGCAGCGGGAAGTGCAGTTCCGTGTCCAGATGTGTATTGTTGCTGAAGGACACCATTTTGAGCATGACAGATAGATGACCCTCATTTCCAGCAAGTGCAGTTTTGTTCAACGCGATCAAACAAATGTGCGTTTTGTGCTTTTCATTTGTATCAGTTTTGTGCGCAAGATCTTTTTTTTGGAATAAATCGATGATGCTGAACAACTGTGTAATTGACTTTTTTTCCGTATTTTGAACCGTTTTTGAGATAAGAACGCTAATTCCGAATTTTACCTCCAGGTGTCACTGTAAACGGTTTTCTTGCGTAGCGCATGACAACTTTACCATACCTAAATCCCACTTTTATGACTATAGCTCTTGCTGTTCAGAAATTATTGAGGTGACAACGGACTTTAGCGGGCACACTGTATATGCAAGAGAAATGTTTAACATTGGTTGAAAACAAATAAAATAAACACATGTTTTATGACAGCCTGTGATGGAGTTTCGGCTTCGATGCGTCTTCTATATGTGGTTTCACGAACCCTGTCCAACGATTCCTGGCTTTGCCTCGCTAACCATCTTGTTTTCCTTTTCCTTTATCATCCGCGGTCTTTTTGAGATGGGTTCTTCGTCGGTATTCATCGTAACAAATATAGTAAACTAATTCATAATTTTAAAGTATTAAATTATAGTAAAAATATATACAAAATATGTTCATAATAATTTAATAACCATGAAATTCTCAGCTTGTCAAAAGTAAGTCAAAAGTTAAAATTGCAAAGGAATTCTTTTTCGAAATTCTAATCAAAACAAAGCAGTTATCTGCTTGTCAAACGTTGCCAAAAAATATTATCAAATTACATCATCACGATTGCAATAAATAATCAGATACATCGTGGCGTCCAAACTATATCACGCGCATGATATACTACTGACGCAATTTACTACTTTCTATTAAAAAACGGAAATTAATTTGAAACATATGATTAATATAATTTAAAATTTATCGGGAACTATTGATCATAGCGAGATAAATTTAATATTAATGGATAGAAAATTGTATTTCACTATTTTAGAGCTATTAAATTTGAAATTAGAACGACAATTACTTTTTTAAATTTAAAATTACTGAAATTTAGGTGCTCTAACAATGAAATAATGCTGTTTAACGTCTCGCAGTGCTATGGCGCGAGTTTTATTGTTGGTGACGTTAGAGCATTACCGGATCAGTGAGAGACAGATCTGGACTATTATATTAGTAATAATAAAAGGATTTTAATATAAAGCATGAATATATTCCTACACAAGCAACTAAAATTTGAGATTTTCCTAGAACAGGCGACATATCTCGAAGTACAATGACTAAATTGGATTTCATAGAATTAAAAGTAAGTAATGTACTAATTCAAGGTGCCGAGTAATTTTAAGAAAGACATATACACTGTAAAAAAAATCCCTTAAAATTTACAGTTTTAAACTGGCAGCTGGGTTGGTTGTGCAAAACCGTAAAAGTTACGAAGTAAGTCCGTAGGCACAACGGTTTTTTACCATACAGGAACAAGTTTTTCCCGTAAAAGTTAGGAAGTAAATCCGTAGTCACAACGGTTTTTTACCGTATGAAATCAAGTTTTCTCCGTAAAAATTAAGTCATCGAAGTAAGTGACGTCATCGCTGAGTTGAGTTGTTTTTCTCCCTCTGTTCGAGTTGAGTTGAAATGTGCTGATGTGTATTATCAATTAGGAATATTAATTAATCAAGGCTTAATTATTAATTTCAATTAATGTAATTTTTAATTGAACTTACTTGGACGATTTCGATGCAAGATGGTGACAAAACTTCTACCTTCTCTGAGCGGGGGAACGAAACCGCGTTCTTAGAAATAAAAGGCAGCCGCTCTAACCACTAGACCACCGGAGACTTCATAAAAGGAAGTAAAAATAATCTATTTGAGTTTTAAAGTCACTATAGCTCTAGTGGCGCCACCTAGTGGTGTAAAAATCAACTATTGCCAGAACACGCGTTTTAAGGTTAGCTTTCATGAGTGACAACAGGTTACTGCAACATGTGTAAACAACAGCGGAGATGGAACCCTATTAAAAACATGAAATGAATGCAATAAAATAACATTTAAGAAAAGGGAAAGTTATCATACGGAAAGCAACACCGTATGACGAAAAATAGAATTTGAACTGACGGTTTTAAACCGTTTATGGCTGGAGCGGAAAACGCTGAAAAACAGTTTTGTTAACAAAATAGCTTTAAACCGTCAAATATACGGAAAAAGTCCGGGAAAAAATCGGATATTTTTTACAGTTTAGAAGAGATGATCAAGTTATGTAATATAGCTCTCAAATACATTGCACGCGTTTCAAGATGATACACATAAGATAATCATATGCTTTTGAAATTGCAAATTCAGTACATTTCAATTTTAAATGCAAAATCTTGACACATAATTAATTACATCAATTGTGCAGAAAAAGAACATTAAATCACAACTATATTTATTAGTATACAGAAGACATTTGTCTCTGTTTTCTTTGGGTAACTTCATCTATAATTTTCTAGCTGAAATTTTGTACATTATCAATTAGATTGTTACCCACACGCCTGAACATAGTTAAAGTTAAAAAACGGTCTTCTGACTCTGTGCTAACTAAAAATATTTTGATTCTCTTCTACGTGGAAAAACAACATTTTGATTCCGATCTTGTCAAGATTATTTCAAGGAGTGAATAGAATTCATTAAAGAGAGAGAAGGCATTTCTTTCACTTTCAGTTGGCCGCAGGCAGGGGAACCAGG
Source organism: Araneus ventricosus (assembly GCA_013235015.1). Lineage (NCBI taxonomy): Eukaryota > Metazoa > Arthropoda > Arachnida > Araneae > Araneidae > Araneus > Araneus ventricosus. The sequence continues at coordinate 7,005 of BGPR01044528.1, read as the reverse complement.
ACAGGGGAAAATACAGCTCTGTCATCTCTAAGTGCAGAGGGAGAAAGGGTTGCTTTTCGTCCCTCAATTTCATCATTCATCTGTTCGCATTGAGAGAATCATGATTTCGAGAGCTGCTCGCTTTGCAGCCCCAACCTGTGTCTTTCTTACTTGTTCATTCATTTTATTCATGAACTTTTAAAAATAAGTTCAGGGGTGTGCACCCCTAATGCACGAGCCGTGTCAGCAGGTATGCCAATTTGCTAGCAGCCGCTCAATATACTTTCAGATTAAACTGACTTCTTATATTTTTTATATATCTCGTTCTTTGAATTATTTTTAAATATGATAGTTTCTTAAATTTTGTTAATAAAATAGGTATTGTTTTTCTTGAGCCACAGAACATTTAAGCGGCAACTTCTCCCTCATCCCACAAGTTTTTGACTTAAACTATTCAAAACTGAATGAAAAACGCAAGCAGGTTAAATGGCGATAATATGCATCAACGCGCAGTGAATGTTTACAAGTGTCATCACACCCACGATTAGAATTCACCAGCTGTCTCTTCTTATATCAGAAATGCGCATGAATGTTACCAATTTACGTTCCATAAGACGGACTGTTCTAATCCCCAAATAAGTGGGGATTAGAACAATCCATCTTATACATGAGATACATGTATACTTTAGGTTAAAGTTCAGCATCTGTATAAATTGTTCAACTTTTTTCACCTTCATGATTCGAGTAACTACAATTCAAAGGAGGAAAATGGAAAAAAATAGGAGAATGTATGCGCAAACTTAAGCAATAAGTCAGAGAAATTTTATGATTAGGAGGTAGTCACGAAAAAGGTATTATGAGAAATCATGCCGACGTTGAAGAAAAGCGGTAATGTAGTTTAAATATTCAGAAGAGATATTTTTATTAGAAATTGTTTCCATGCCCGTTTCTTGTTCTGAATAATATGGAAGGTAAAGATTCACGGCTGCTTTATGATCAGAAAATCAGAGACAGCTATCTTTTATATAATTAGCTAAACACAGTTGAAAACGTACGTGTGAAAAAATTCGACGCTTTATCTTTTTGAAATGAAGTGGTATATACTGAGATATTGCCATGTACTGTTATTTATTTTGTCGGATTGTTTTCTACCAACTAATGCGTTACCTGCGTTATCGAAGTCAGTCGAAAAGTCTAGGTAAGTTTTGAATTTGAATATTAATTAACTTTTCTTCTGTAAATTTTTGTTTCAGAGCTTTTAACATATGATTCAAATTTTGACATTTCTACTTCTTGTTTAAGTGAAAATCATAACGATAGTTTTAGAAACCGGAATGATTTTTCTATAAATGTCTGAGAAAATGCCTTCTACGATTTAAATTAATATTCTGAGTGTTATTAATAATGAATATAATTAGAGAATAAATACATAAATGCATTCATTTTATAATTTCAGTTTTAAGATAACCGATATAATCTCGAAAGTTGGAAAGTCCATGTATTTCAAAGACATCTCTTCTGTTTTAAAGTACATTGAAAAAATCAAATGTATTATACTATAAAATGTTTTGACCACTTAATGCTAAAAATATGAGACTACATTTGAAATCAAATAAATAATCGTTAATAAATTATTGGTTATTTACCCAAATAAATGCAGGGGTTTTATAATTTAAATTCGTCTATTCGTAGGGCCCTAGATTCGGTTCTATTAATCCAAACGAAATAAAATTTCACTAAAACGTAGTAAAAGAGATGCGTTCTTTGAAATTGGGGGGAAAAACAAAAGAAAAAAAATAAATAAAATTTTCTTGAATAAGTGGCACTTCGGCAATATCTGGGGTGAATTTTGCAGTTATTTTGTTAAATAAATCAGGGGAAATTAATTCATTTTTGTTAAATTTAGAATCGCTAATTCAGATTGGTCTAGAAATAGATACGAAATCTTCAGATAGCTTGACAAAATTTTATTTTGGTTTTTACAAAACGCATGACTTGTACTACATTCTAGTGAAATTTATTTCGTTTGGAGCCATAGAACTGGCTCTAGTCTTCTGAATAAGTGAACTTTAATTATAACAATCCTGTACAATAGAGTTAATTGATCAGGTATATACTGTAAGCGAATGAATCCTTGTATCCAAGCGAAAACTGTATATTAATAATTGTAATAAAATAAAATAGTGATAATAAACGATAAATTCATTAGAAATATATTAATGTAAAGGTTAAAATAAATATTAATAACAAATGCCAAATAATAATGTGATATATATAATAATAGATGATATACCCGGCGTAGCTCGGGATAAAAATATTTTTACTCCAAGCACTTATAACACTTTCAGTATAATAAAAGAGTTTTTCTCGGAAACGTCTTTCGTTGATTTTCTTTAATCCGCTGACCCTTTTTGCCCAGCAGTGAAACACCCTTCTTCTTTTTCTCTCCTTAGTTTGAACCACCTGGCAAGAATCTCGTAGTCCTTCGTACTCCATTTTCCCTTCCCCATCATTGCTAAGGAAACAACAGAAACCTTTCATATTTTGGATTTTATTGAACTTATCCGAACTACAATTCTCTTCTTTTTAGTGTTTTTGTCACTGACCGGAAAAAATCGCATAGTGTTGATGTTTTTTTCTCCTTAGGCCCTCTCCCTCCGGTAGGAAGTGGGCTCAACAATCTTGAAAGATTTTACACACTCATTTATGATCATTAAAAATTTGTAAAATTAAATGAAACATCGTTGGATTGTAGTACAAACATATTGAAAGAGGTATATGCTACGAAATAAAACCAAGATTAATTTTCTCCCTTTCTGTTAACATTAAAAAAAAACAATGTTTTTTTCATAACTTTCACAATGGTAAAAATACCGGAATGAAGGATTTGATAAAAAGATCAATGGTTTGAATTTAATTACATTAACAGAAAGCATTCTTACAAATTGCGTATGAAATAAATTTGAAATGTTTATTAAATTAAGAAAAAGAAAGCATAACATTTAAATTGAAATCATTAAAAAGATAATTTTCTGCACTTTAAGATGGTATGGAAATAATCTACGTGTATTATATTTTTCTGAAATTATTGGCCTGAATTACTGGCGATAAAAAGTCGAAAATTGGCTTAATTTTCGTTATTTAATTAAATATCTTAGAATTAATCTAGGAACGGACCACAAAATGGCATGTGCAAATTTCATGTCAAGACTATTTACCATTTAAGAGGAGTTCTTGCGAAATATAGACCGTTAGAGCAGCTTTTTTCCCTCCCTTTTTCCTCTTCCTACGATAGGAACCAGACTAAGTTACCTTGAAGGCTTAGCACACACTCATTAGGATCAGTTGAAATTTTTTTGAAAATTAAACAAAACAGCGAAAGAATTAAAAGCTGCAAATGCTACGACAACCGGAAACCGGAAGTGACAAGTCTACTTTATGTTTAAAAGTCTAGTAAAGTCTATTACTGTTTATGCTCGAAAACAATAATTTCTTATTATAACTTTAACACTGGCAAAACCCGCGTGCGAAACAATAAATTGGCTTGAATTTACTTCTATAAGAATAAAAAGTATTGATAGAAAGTTCGTTAAAGATAAATGTTTAAACGTTAATAACAATCAGAGAAAACACTTTATCGCAATGGAATTAATATCATTGAAAAGATAATTTCCTGCTCTTTAAGATGGCGAAAAAATAATTGTTGTCTAATAAATATTTCAGAAGTTATTGGTAAAAAACGCCTAAGCATTAGGTTTAATTGCGGCTAATTTTTAATTATATATCTTAAGAACTAATTAACTCTGAAAATTGAAAATAGCAAATTGAGCTAGAAATATGCTCTAGAATGTCGTGTGCAAATTTCATGTCGCTACGGTTCACCATTTAGGAGGAGTTCTTGTGACCAATCGACCGACAGACAGACAGATACATGTATTTTGTGTTTTATATTATAGAAAATATTTATGATATATAATAATTTTATAACGTGAACAATTTTCTATGAATTGAACTTACGATTATCAAAGAACTTTAAATCTTGTAAACAAACTAACAGGCATTATTTTGTGTCTATATTGTTACAAAGCTATAAAATCGTTTCCCTGAGATGCTAATCTTGGCGACAAACTTGGCAACTTGGCGATAAATTTGGCGACCATTTTGGCGACTTGGCCACAAAGTTGGCGACTTTGGCGACAAAAGGAATTCTCTAGAAGGACCTCGAACTTTCAACATATTTCTACTGGTTTCATGAACTTTCTAAAGATTATGTCACTTCCTACGTAATGAAGTAACTTCCTGTTGAAAAGTATAAAGGCAAGCTCTCAAGCCAAGAAGAGTCAGTTGGATCTTGATCTACAAGCAAGCTGGTGAGCTAATAGGAAACCTTTGAGTGCTGTGTTGAGATTTAATGGTAATCTCTGTTGTGATTTTTTACAAGTGCTGTTTTAATACTTGTGTTTCATTTCTTTGCTTAGAATACCTGTAAAATAAAAAGCTTTATTTTTGTAATCCTGCTTATTGGACTGTATTCACGTATACACACAAGACGATTTTGTCAAAATATGGAGTTTATCTCTATGGAGTATATCTTGGGTCTATTAAGTTGGAGATTTTATAAGATTTCATTGCGAAATATGTTTTGAAATTTTGAAGCATTAACATTTGCACCACTTTATCGAAAAATTCTTAGTTTAAATTCAAATTTCTAAATAGAAACGATTTAGTTAAAAAAAATCTTTTTTAAAAATCCTTTAAAAATTTCTTTAAAAAATTATTATTTTCTTATTCTCCGAAGGAACTCAGGTACTTTTGTGAAATATTTTCACCCCTTTAATGAAAAATGAATCATTAGAAGATTAAATTAACGAGAATTCAATTAGAAATTTATGAAGATTTAAAGAACAGCTGTAAAAAGAATCATGTAGAATTTTTTTTAATCGAAAATAATTCAAAATTACGAAAATATTTAAATGTCCAAATACTTCTGAATAGATCATCAATTATAGCACAGTTCTGTACATATCTGAATTATGTAATTTCTTCTGAAAATATGAGGTTATCAAAAAAAACCATTCCAGATATATTTTCCAGATATTCTTAAAAAATAATAACATATCGAAATTGAAAATAGAAAAAAGATATTTCCAGATTCCAAAATGTGTTAAGATGTATGGAAACGACAGAAAAAATTTGTCATTTCAAGATTTCAAAACCGTTCATTGGCTATATTGTAAACAATATTCTGGAACTGGACAGAGTTTATATTAATAGACACATACAACACAAAAGAACTAAATAATGAAATTCAAAACTCTACATGAAATAAATAATTTTCAATCATTTTTTGAGTTTTAATGGTCAAGGAAAAAATAAATGTGACTCCATATATTAATAAACTCTATCTTACCTTTCGAGATATTAATTCAATAATATCAATCATTTTATTGATTTAAGCTACAAATTATAGTTATCCCTTGACTTTTAGCTTCATTGTTATATCTCTATCTCTACTAATAATAAAGGAGAATATGTGTGTCCTTGTGCAAGTGTGTTGGTCCTCTACAGGGTAGACCACTGGACTTAGAGCTACGAGATTTGGCAAAAATATACTTTGAAGAGTGGGAATGAGCAACTTGGAGCCCTTTTTTGAAATTTTAATTAAAATTTAATTAATTAAAAATTAAGAAAATTTTTGGCGAATTCCTTAATAACTTCTGAAAGTATTACAGTACAAAAATTATTTTTACGCCATCTGAAAGTGCAAACAATTACTTTTTCAATGATATCAATTAAGTTGGCACACAGGTAGTAGTAATGGTGACTCAATGCACCTCGAAGCCAGAATTTTAGAATTCAATCTAGAAATTTTTTTACTTAATATTTTATGGTATTTTGGGTGCATCTTTATCTAATAATTGTAGGAAGAAAATAGATCTACCATAAGAAAAAACAAACAATTTTTGTTCTAATGAAGTTTATTTTAAACGTCTAAAAGTTTGTTTTAAACGAAAAAGTTGCCGTACAATATTTTCTCTAATTTCAATAACCTTTCAAAAATATTGTTTGGCATAATTTACAACAATACTTTTCAATGTTGCAACGCAATTCAAACCGTTTTCATTGTTTAAACAAATATTTAATTGCGCACTTCTCTTTCATTGTTAAAAGCTGAATTAATATCCTAATACATTTTGCTTTCATATTTCATTTCATCAAATTTTTTGTGCCAAACCAAGCTCATTGAGATATTAGGTATATCAAGAAATATATCCAGCAAGCTGAATGATTATGGCTGCTATTTTTTCTCCCGAAAAATATTACAGCACAAAACTCGTATTTGCACCATCTGAAAGGGCAAAAATTTATCTTTTCAATAATATCAATTAAGTTGCTGCACAATTTTTTTCTAATTTGAATGAATTTTTAAAAATATTTTTACGTATAATTAACAACAATACTTTTCAATATAGTATTATTCATTATATCTCGAAAACTATTAACATTACAGACTTGGTTCTTGGGTATATGGATGGCCCATGGGATCATCGAAGCACCCCATATTTCAGCCATATCTTTGCGCATGCGAAGTACGTTTTTCATTATATCTCGAA
>BGPR01044527.1:0-12584 GCA_013235015.1 Araneus ventricosus | reverse complement strand
TCATGTTGCTTCTTTCATGTTTAAAAAAGTAGAAGCCAACATATTGGTGACCCGGACGTGATCCAATATGTTGGCTTCTACTTATTTAAACATGAAAGAAGCAACATGAACTTGTTTGACGTATCAAATAATAAAATGCGAATACTCCATTTTAAACGTTGTATTTCTTTCTTTTCTAGAAGAATCTATTTGCATCGAAAAAATCAACAAAATTCTAAAAATTACATTTTTTCTACTGTTGCCATAAAAAAAATAATATGATGAACAAAAGTAAATAAGATAATAAATAAATGCTTTAACTAAAAAGAAAACGATATTCACAAACAAGTGTTAAATGCCGCGTGAGCTATAATTCAGCCACTACAGTTCCATCCAACGATTTCGGTTTAAATATTCCAGTGTTTCATTCCGTCACTTCATACGGTGAAGTTAGAACCAAGTGCGAGATAGCAGGCTTCTGACCAATAACATAAGTGTGATACGTATAGCGCATGCTCCGTCATCGGCGGTCTACTAGATATTACCGTATTAATTTTTAGTTTTTGTCCTCTTCTTGTTTGGAATTGTTATCGCAGGTTGCTCTCCTTCTGAGAACAGGATATTTGGGCGTCCCGAAGCTGTGCTTGGAGACAACGGGACAGGCTACCAAATCAGGCCATATAATCATATTGGCCTTTTTAAGGCCAAAAGGGAAATTTGGCCTTTTTTCAAAGACCTTGGCCTTGGGAATTTTCATTTGGATTTAAATTCATTTTTGGCCTTTTTTGGCTTTATTTTCGTTAATGACTTTTAGAACAATTTTTAATTACTTATTCTATTGTTTTTAATAAATTTTTGATATCACACATTTCAAATGATATATAATGAGATGTCAAACGAAATAGCTCCTGAATAGAACAAGGATTATTTTAATTTCTTTCACTGAAATTTTAGTTTAATAATAGAACATTGAACATGTGCCTATCAAGTGGGATTCGTTTTCATGAAGGATAGCTGGTTTTCTAATAGCAAATGACGTTTTCAATAAATTTGACAAATTTGGCCTTTTTTGGCCTTATTTTTAAGAAGGTTTGGCCTTATTCTGCTATTTTGATCTGGCAACCCTGTACCAAATAACGGGACGTGTGGTCACATTAAACATAATTTACTTATAAATCAAAATTAAATCTTCAGCTACACATTTAATCTTGGCATTCCTCGGCTGATAAGATTTACATCCGAACATTCCTCTCCTGCCTTGCGCCACAGAAGCCAAATCATTTATTTGAAATTAATCCTCCTCACACACAGTCTCTATCTAAGAAGCAGAGGAAAAAAAATCGCCCCGAGTCCTCTCTTTCATGAGAAGAACTTGGCGCACATTGTCATTGTTTGGCATCCATTCTGCACAATCAGCAGATGGCGTGGGAGGGAGTCGATTTTAGATTCGCATCAACCGAGATCGTCTCGCGCCAAAATAAGACCTTTGTTTATGCGAGAAAGCCGAAAAAACGCCGCTTTAATTGCATCCTTCATTGCTCGCGGTGATCTGAGGAAAAAAATTGTAATCCTAGCAGAGGATGTTTCCAAAGATATATGCTCGCCGCTCTAGCAGCAAATGTGCTTGCTTTTTAAATCTTACATTTGAGAACATGACCAGCAATTTTTTAAAAAATATTTGTAAAGTTGTTACTTCCGTATATCTTTTTAAAATGTTAGTATAAACCAAATGTGCATGTTTTCCAAGCTTAACATAGTAATAAGGTCACATTACATCTTAGATTAGCCGTGACCAGTGGCGAATCCAGGGGGCTATCGGGTTACAGGCCCCCCCCCCCTCCCCGAGCCAAGCCAAAATTCTTGATTTTATTTTAAATAATTAGAACTGTTTTTTCTTAATTTCCCTCTTTTAAAAAAATAATAAAAATGTTACAACATTGCTTTCTGGCTACACAGGCTCGAAAAGTTTCCTACTTATGTAGTCATTCACCTTGTATTTGCAGTTTTGACGCGGTCGGAGACATTTTTCGGCTAGTTATTTCATTGTATTTTTATTAAATTATCGAAAGTATTGTATTATTCTTTATGATTCTTATTTTCAGGTGAGTAAAGTCTATAAAGTTAAAGAGTTTTGGTTTACTTTAGCCTTGAGGTTTGACATTCGTCACGACGATACAAAATTTTTTTGCCCTCCGCCCCACCCCTCCTGACCCGAATCTTAGATTCGCCACTGGCCGTGACAATTCTCAAATTTATTTGTTAAAACAGAATTAAATATCCTATATTGAAAAAGTGTTCAAGATTTTGTCTATACATAGGGTTGCCATAATTGCCAAGCAGTGATACGGGACGTTTAAGTGCTATTTAAATAAAACATGAAAAAGTGAGTAGGTAATGGTTTATTTTACTCTGACATAAAAATCAATAAAGTTTAAGCAATCTAATAAGATGAATACATAGAGTAATGAAAAAGATAATCCTTTTAGCCCAGTCATATTTTAAAGTTGATTTTACTTTCTTAATTATATCATTTTCTTCTTTCACATATTTATAAAACTGGATGCAAGCCATTTTAAAATTACAATGACGCAGAGTTTAGGGAGAAAACGGGACTGAGTTGTGAGATACGATGACAGTTCCGTATATACGGGACGTATGGCAACCCTAGATATACCTAAACAACTTATATTTAAGGAAAAGGATAATTAGATTTAATTTTACCTGTTTATTACCATTTATCCATATATTTCCTTCCTCAATCAAAGAACGCTTTCGTTATGGCATCGTGGTACGGATCCTTTTCCTTCACTAAACCAGCGGGAGTGGTCTCCCCTAAACTTTTTCGTAAACTCCTAACACATATAGAGATAAAATAAGCTAAAAGGCAGTAAAATGAACAAGAACCCCTAACGCTGTGGAGAAAAAAAATAAGCGAAACGTCATACCACGATTTCCGAAGGTCGTAGAACTCGGAAGTGGAATTAGAAGCCGGCGTGATTAACAATAGGGCTGTGTGTAAGATAAAGAAAACGATATTTGCAATTTGAACGCCATTTTTAAAAGATTGACACAAAAATTGGACACGAATCTATCATTAAGATAAGAAGGCCACATACCAAATTTCATTTATGAAAGTAATTTTTTAAGGAAGTTATTGCGTTCAAAATTATGCGATTAAACAGACAGACAGACAGTCAACCTTTGACAGATTTGGTCCAAAATTTGATACAAACCTACATTCCTGATGATAAAAATGTATACCAAATTTTATCCACATAGCTATTTAAGTTTGTGAGTTATCGCGTTCACTTTAACACGGACATACAGACAGGCTTCCCGTGGACGGATTTTGTCCAAAATTTGATAGAAACCTACAAATTATGTGTAAAGATCACATACCAAATTTCATCCCTGTATCTCTAATAGTTTTCGAGTTATCGTGTTCAAAGACACACAGATAGACATAATTTCAAAATTGTCTTTTTCGGACTCAGGGAGGTCTAATACGTGGAGATTCATCAAAATCTCGAGTTCGAATTTTTTGACGATTACAATAATTTCACTTTGTATAACTTCGGATACGAGAAAGTAAAAATGCCCCGTGATTGAATTAAATGTCCTAGGTTGTCCCGTTTTATACTTATTATCAAATAGTACCCATAAAAATAATCCCTTCAATTAATTTTTAAAAGAGTTGACTTCGGAAGAATTCTCCTTTCCAACTTCCCTAATAGCACAAAGATATTGTGCAATATTGTATGATATTGAACAATATTCGCAATATTGTATAATATTGAACAATATCATATAATATTACATAATGTCGAACAATGTTGCACAATATACTGCAACATGTTATGCTACTTGGGTTTTACTATGCCGAGAATGGGTGCCTTAATATGATCGATCAATGTGTATGACTCAGCATGAAGCGAAAATAGAGTAATAGTAAAATATTATTTTTTCTTCTTTTAATTCTTTCTGTTTTCATTTGAAAATGTTTATTATTATTATTATTATTATTTATTAGACTCGGTGTTTGCGTGTTTTGACTTTTTGACCCTTGCTTTTTGGAAATGAACCTTAAATTAAAAAAAAATACGGCTTTTGGTGTCATTGTGTGTCTTAAAGTTTTGTGATTATGTGTTTCCGTTTCTAATTATATATACATTTGTATAAGTTTTATGATTTTATGTATTCTCTGTGGTCTACTTTTTACTTTCTAAGGCATATTTTTTTATTGTTTTTTATTTACTCATTGTGACTTTTGTTCTTTGTGTGTTTGTCAGCACTCGGTAAATGGAGTTTTCTCTGTAGTGTGCTTTTCTTTAAATAAATAAATAAATTATTAACTATTTTATTGTCGCTATTATTCTTTTTTTCGGAGGGGTAGGATTTTGTCCCAGTTTCAGAGCTAGAGTCCCTGATTATCCGATTGGCTTTTACTGAGTGCCGGATTGAAATTTAGAAAACCTGGTCGCTTTATGTAAAACTAAAGTGACTAGATTTTCTAGACAACGATCTGGGACGTTCTATATATTGCCGATTGGAGGAGTGATGGGAAAAAATTTCAAGCTGGATCGAGGAGTGAAAATACAGGACTATCCTGCCTTTTCCGGGAAGTCTAGGTGCTTGACCCTTAAGACCGACACTTTAATAGTCGATAACATGAATACACATTTCTGATATCAACGATGTTCTGGAGAAAAAGACTTTGAACTGACATTATTCACTAAAATAGTATGACCATATTGCTTGTATAGTTAGTGTATTACCGCCAGGAGAAAAACCCTCAATAGGGTCGCCTCAAGTAGACAAGTCGAAGAAAGGATAGAAACGGGTGTAAAATCAACCGCAACATTTGGCAAACTAAGCGCACTTCAATTCGTTTTCTACCGAAGTACAAAGCGAAATGAGACTTCAGCCGGTTTTATCTGCGCCAAATGAAATAAAGCCATTTCCTTCACCCCCAAAATACAATGGAATATCCCGTTTCCATGATGACCGCCACCGACATGTCTGGTGCCTGAGGTTTTTCTCGTTGCCATACGTCCCGTATATACGGGACTGTCACCGTATTTCACTACTGAGTCCCGTGTTACTATTTGTACAGTTTTCGGATGACTCTCAAACAAGTTTTGAATGGGAAGAAATAGAACGTTTTATTGTATATTTACAAGAACCAATGATCGATATTGACAGCACTGAGATTCTATTCAACCAGTTTATATAGTATCTAAAAGATTATTTAAAGAAAAATAATACTGTAACAAAACTATAAAGTCGTTTTCCTGAGATGCTAATCTTGGCGACAAACTTAGCGACCTTGGCGACAAATTTGGCGACCATTTTCCGAATTGGCGGCGAAGTTGGCGACTTTCTCGGCAAAAGGAATTTTCTAGAAGGACCTCGAACTTTCAAGCTATTTCTACTGGTTTCATGAACTTTCTAGAGATTACGTCACTTCCTACGCAATGAAGTCACTTCCTACGCAATGAAGTCACTTCCTGTTGAAAAGTATAAAGGCAAGCTCTCAAGCCAAGAAGAGTTAGTTGGATCTTGATCAGCAAGCAAGCTGGTGAGCTAGCAAGAAGCCCTTCAGCGCTGTGTTGAGATTTAATGGTAATCTCTATTGTGAATTTTTACAAGTGCTGTTTGAATACGTGTGCTACGTTTCTTATCTTAGAATATTTGTAAATAAAGAGCTTTAATTTTTTTAATCTTGCTTATTGGACTGCATTCACGTACACCCACAAGAGGAATTTGTCACAATACCAACCAAAGCTGCGAAGCAATTATGAAATTGAATATGGAAGAGAAATGGCTGAAGTTTTTGCAGATACAAAGTATATTGATCAGAAGACATATCTGCTAAAGCTATGCGAATACGTATTTGCCATTCTAGCCCACAATGCATATGTGGAGAGAATATTTTTCCTAGTGTCAATTCAATGGTCGGGAGAAAGAAACAAGCTGTCAGTGGAGACAATTGAAGCAATTTTGACTTGTCATTATAATTTTTAAACGACTTGCATCAAATTTTATAATTATGGGAAAGAAAAAAATGATATAATTAAGAAAATACAATCAACTTTAAAATATGACGGGGCTAAAAACTAAAAAAGATTAGACTGACATCTTTTTTTATTATTCTACATGTTCATTTTATTAGATTGATAAAAAAAATCAATAAAGTTTAAGCAGAGTAAAATAAACCATTACCTACCCACTTTTTTCATGTTTTATTTATTTAGAACTTAAACACCCCGTATCAATATTGGTAATTATGGCAATCCTATGTATAGTAAAAGTTAGGGAAGATAAATTTTTCAAAACCATACTTTGAACAATTAAATCTAGTTAATAATGTTTTTAAATTTTTAATATGAATAATTAACTTATCTATAAAATACGTATCTAGGAGCTGCGCAATGTCCTTAGGGAAAGAAGCAATTAAAATTGCTTTTCATAAATGCTTGTAAAAATCGAAGAAAAAAATCATCTTTCGAGTAAAAGGAAGCATCTTTGCATCATTAAAAATCTGTGTTAATAAAAATAAAATTAAAATTCGTAAAGCAATAAATAAAGAAATAGATGTTATTTTGGAAGACATAATTTAGTTTCACATTGTCTGAAATGAAAATTTATCAGAAGAAAGAAAAAAAAAATTCTTGCATTTAAACTGAGCATGATTATTTAGTTTTCGACGAACTGTTTAACAACATTCTACGAAACAGTTGAATGATTTATTTTTATTAATGAGATTATCAATGTTACCTCGCATGCTTTGAGGTACTTAACTTTCAATTTATAAAATCACTTATAGATAAAAAACAACGAAACCAGACTCCCAAAAGCAAAAACCATTTATGTTTTACTTGACATTCACCACGGTTTTAATTCATCATTAAGAAAATTGAAATATTACCGTTACAAATGCAAACTATTAAATATGCGATAGAACTAGAAACAGAATTCGATAGTTTGCATTTGTATCGACGATATCATTCTTTGTTTCAATAACAACAATTTATGAAATGCATAATTGCATCATTATTACAGAAACCTATTTTACCATGCTATTGTTGACCACATTTGAGTTTCGGTTTCATGATTCTTGAATTGTATCTCTGAGAGATACGAGGTTTAGGGATTTTTAGCAAAAAAGACTGTTATCCTCTAATTCAAAAAAAAATATTTATTCCAAAATTCGTTTCAATCTGTTTAAAAATTAAGTAAAATTTGAGTAGAAAAATTGCCGATCCAATTCCTTCAAAACAAAAAAAAAAATGGCGTCCTCCTAGAAAGGCGGCCAAATTCTTTTTCTGAGTTTCGGTTGTCTTTCATAATTTTTCAAAGAAAATAAAAGAAAGAAATAATTTTTTAACCGAAGTTTTCTGGTTTTGGCTCCGATGCCTAACTTAATGAAGTGAAGTCATGACAAATCATGATCACATGATAAGTGTAACGGAACATTTCATTTAACAACCGTCTGTGCTGTGGCCTAATGTCTTCTTTCCACCTTTAAAATGCACAATGGATACAAAAATTAACCCTTTAGCATCCAAAATTACTTTAAAGCTTAGATTAAGAAAATCTCTATATATAAAACGCTAAGGTACGTGGCATAGAAAAAAGTTCATTTCTCTTTTGCCAATGGCAACGATGGGTTTGTTTAGAAAACAAAACCGGTAGCCTACTCCATGCTAGGCATAACTTCATACTCATGGCCTGTTACTATATTCTTTCTGGTGTAAAATAACGTTTGCTAAGAAAAAAAAATGAGTATATAAAATGAAGAATTCACAATATTTCTTAGAATGCAAAGAAACTTTGGATGAAATTATTCAAAAGAAATCAGTTAGAAATGAAGCAGAGGGGATTAGGCGAGCCAGAGAACGTTTAGATCAACGTCAAAATAGTTTAAGTCAGCGAAGATCAAATCGTGGCAATTCACAAATTGGAGGTGAACATAATTAAAGTTACTATTGTGAACATTGTACATTGGCTACTATTCTATTCCACTTGGCGCCTTCTTTTGTATTGGCGAATTTTCTTGGAGCACTGAATCGCCGGTTTGGCTCTAAAGGCGTCAGGAAAATCATGGAATGCATATAAACCGAGAATAGATGCTCTGCGCGGGATCAGCTAGTTCCTTTTTAAAACACCGAGATTAAGATAACTGAGAAGTCTAATTTTGTTCCTAAATTTTTATTTTCTTCTTTATTTGTGAGAAGAACAATCGGAACCAGCGGGAGTGTTCTCCCCTAAACTTTCTCGTATACTTCCCCAAAAAGGTGCCGTTTCCCCTTCCACCGCGCGGCTAAAAAAATTCGAACCTATTGTTGCCCAGAATCCAATGACTACCAGAAGGTTTTTCATTATAGTGATTGAAAAATATCTAGGTAAAGAATTTCAAAGAAATGCGTAAAGATTTTCCTCTCTTACCGGCTCAATGACAAACTGACGTAATTCGCTACTCCGTAATGAAATTCCGTTCCGTTCTTTCACTACGCATGCGCGTGGAGATAGCGGATTTTCTTCAAAAGTAAATTATACAGACCGACAGACCATTGACGGATTTGACTCAAAATTTTATACGGACCTACATTCATGACGATAAAACTGTGTACCAAATTTTATTCATCTAGCTATTCAAGTTTTTGAGTTATAGTGTTCACATGACCGCGGGTAGACAGATAGACAGACTTCCCGTGGACGTATGTTGTCCAAAATTTGATAGCAACCTACAAATTATGTTTAAAGACCACATGCCAAATTTCAACTCCGTAGCTCTAATAGTTTTCGAGTTATCGTGTTCACAGATACACAGACAGACATAATTCCAAAATTGTGTTTTTCGGACTCAGGGAGGTCTAAAACGTGGAGATTCGTCAAAATCTCGAGTTCGAATTTTTTGACGATTACAAAACTTTCTCTTTGTATACTTCGTATACGAGAAAGTAAAAATTGGTAGAAAATCGTTTCAACATTTCCTTATAGATGCATATTAAAAGATTTTTAAAAGACAGTAAAATATCAAAAAAATGCAGACTACTTTCGACTTCCTAGCATTACCTCGAAAACAAAACAAAGGAAAAAAATTAAAAAATGATAACACTTTGAGTTCTAAATCTAGATAATGGGTGGTCTATGCCAATTGAAAACTCTATAGGATTTAGGAATACATACTTAATTGTTAGACAAAACAAAAAAAAGAAACAATGGAATTGGTTTACACCATGGAAACGAGATGCAACTATCCTCAAATAAGGACGCTAATGGGTTGACGCCACTCGTTTGACGTGCATCACGTGAGCATGAATTTATTCCATTTTTCAAAACATTTCTATGGAAAGATTTTCAATGTAATTGATCTAAATTAGTTTGTAAAATATTTCAGATGTCTATTTTTCTTGGGTATTACAGTTTGTTAAATCAAGCAGATACTACAAATCTCTCCAAACGATGCATGAAACATTTTCAATGAAACAAGTGATTGTTATATTGATATTTCACTTGCTAAAATAAAATACCAGATATCTTACTCCGAAAAGAAAAGAAAATATAGCTTTTCTAAAAACGCACATTTTCTTCTGTGAAACCAACCTTCATGAGCTTATCACCGTCAGTAATTCAAAACGTCAGTCACTTAATATTTACTGAAGCAAGTTTCAAGAATGTTCTCAAATTACTTTGAATGATTTGCAATCATTTTGATAATTAAAATATATTAACTTTTTTAGTGAATATAAAGGAATTTAACTGAAATTTGAATAGCAGAACATCGTGTATTCAGCAAAAATTTCCATTTGACGCAAATAAATTTTTCTATTTCAGAACCGTACTCACATAAATTGTCCAAAGTTTCCTTACATCATCTCTTTTTATATCATTTTATCAGTTGATGCCAAGCCAACACATGACGTAAACAAATACTGAGAAAAACTCGTATTATATAAGTAGTTGGACGTCAAATCGGCAAAGAATTTGAAAATTGCCCAATGATGATAGCACAACTGTATTAAATTAAATTATTGATGGCGTGTTTCCTGTTATCTTTCCTATCTTCGAATCTGAGTCAAAGAAAACCACGAAAATGTTCAATTCAGCATTCATTACGTGTAGAGGAAATCACAAATTTATATCTTTAGCTGCCATTCTTAAAATTGTTCAACAGAAAAGAGACACAAGAAAGGCTAAAAAGTAATTTATAAATCGATTTCAAAAATTTTTTTTTAAGAAATTGTCTGCTTAAGGTTTTTTTTTCCATTCGTCCCGTCTTTTCGGTTTCAAATATTTTCGTAGACCATAATTGTACAATGGAGTCAATTCACGTGACGTCATGACGATGTGACGTTGTGCAGTGGCATGGCATCACGTGTTTTTCTCCTCCTGCAAGATGCGCAGTGGATTCCAAAATTAAATTTAATCTGCGCATTTGACGTGCGTCACGTGAACATGAATTGATTTTTGCGCAGAAAAGTAGAATGCAGAAATGGAACAATTATAAACAATTCATGAAAAGTCTGTAAGTCAATTAATAATGTGTGATCAAAAAGTGATTCCGTCGATGTATTTATTACGCCACCAAACGTTTTGTATTGAAATCCAATAAAATCTTCGAAACTACTTTTTCCACCGATTGTTTGCCACTGCTGTTTCTTGATTTCGTAATATTTACATCGTCCAGCACCACCCGGGAAAAAATTGTAACCAACCTTAAATTTCAAAATAATAATCGAAGCCAATTTGTCGTGCTCTTTCTTCTCTGATTTAAAATCTTTTTTTAATTATTTTTAATTACAAGTACGATAAATTGCATATAAATAAACGAATTTAATATTTTGGCTGGACCGTATTTCAACTGAATAAATAAAACTGTATAGAATATTTTCATTTAATGTAAATGCCAACACCGACGTAAAACTATTTTTTTTTTTGTTGAAAATATGCAGTTTTCTTCTAGTAGCTTCATAATATCATGAACAAAATCAAGTATAGGACAGATTTGCTGATTGATTTTGGACTGTCGCATAGATTAGATCGATATAATAACTTGAAATTCTATTATATATTTCGGCTGTAGAATATTCAACTTATGATGCAACAATATAAATATGGAATAATTTTTTAGAGAAAACGCCAAGTGGTTCTGATCAGAGAACAAAAGTCTTCATTAAGATAGCATCAATTAAATATTTTAACAAAAAATGCCGTTTTAAACTAACTAGCAAAATAGTATATAATAAAATCCTCTGATAGGAATCTTGTTTAACTATAATAATTTTATTTAAATAATTTAAAGATAAAGTTAGGTGAATTTTTGTTGTTTTGTCCAAAAGTTGTTTAGATTGGACCACAAACAGTTGCTGAAATTGGATTTGTTTTAATCAATGGAACTATTATCTCGAACTAGAAGAATAGCTCAGAAAATAGTTGTAATTACTAGTAGTCCTCATGAACTGGAAATTGAACAAGCCAACGCAAAAAAAACTATAAAAGGATATTAACGACATCAAATGCTGGTTCAAAAAGAATGGAAAGTAAAACTACAAGGTTTTCGTATCATATATGAAGAAACAAAGGAGACAGAAAAAATTATACTGTAACGAAATTGTCTTGTGGGTGTACGGGAATGCAATCCAATAAGCAGGATTAAAAAAAATAAAGCTCTTTATTTTACAAATATTCCAAGCAAAGAAACGTAGCACAAGTATTAACACAGCACTAGTAAAAATTCACAACAGAGACTACGAATAAATCTCAACACAACGCTCAAAGGTTTCTTGTTAGCTCACCAGCTTGTTTGCTGATCAAATTCCTACCGACTCTTCTTGGCTTGAGATCTTGCCTTTATACTTTTCAACAGGAAGTGACTTCATTACGTAGGAAGTGACGTAATCTCTAGAAAGTTCATGAAACCAGTAGAAATAGTTTGAAAATTCGAGGTCCTTCTAGAAAATTCCCTTTGTCGCCAAAGTTGCCAAAATGCTCGACAAATTTGTCGCCAAGGTCGCCAAATTTATCGCCAAGTCACCAAGTTTGTCGCCAAGATTAGCATCTCAGGGAAACGACTTTATAGCTTTGTAACAATACCGTGTGTAAAATGTGAGGCTTTGGTTCATGCACTGCATGCTGTGTGAATTTGAGAACAAAACATGCTTTCGCTTTAATTCTACTTAGAGACATTTTTATCCAGTTTGGAAAATCGGTGATCCAATCTGAGCAACCAATTGCCTTAATTGGACAGATGACACAATTTTTATGTTACCTTTTTCTACTTAAAAGTGCATTTCTTAAAGAGTGAGTTACATTGTTTCTTAAATAAATAAATTACAAAAAAATTCTGCTATTTTTTCATTATAAGTGTTTCGCTATCAATGTACATAACAAAATGTTCAGGTGGTCCAAAATCGGCAAGCTCTCAATATATTTTGGAAAAGAATTTAGTTCCTCTTATCGATTTGGTCCAACATTTTATGTAGATCAGTTTGTACGGTTTTGTACAGTAACATTTTGGTACAAAGACTACACATCAGATTTCATTCATCTAATTCGTTTCGTTTTTAAGTTATTGTATTTACATACCTGTGTAAAATGGT
>BGPR01044526.1:0-12584 GCA_013235015.1 Araneus ventricosus | reverse complement strand
ACCATTTTACACAGGTATGTAAATACAATAACTTAAAAACGAAACGAATTAGATGAATGAAATCTGATGTGTAGTCTTTGTACCAAAATGTTACTGTACAAAACCGTACAAACTGATCTACATAAAATGTTGGACCAAATCGATAAGAGGAACTAAATTCTTTTCCAAAATATATTGAGAGCTTGCCGATTTTGGACCACCTGAACATTTTGTTATGTACATTGATAGCGAAACACTTATAATGAAAAAATAGCAGAATTTTTTTGTAATTTATTTATTTAAGAAACAATGTAACTCACTCTTTAAGAAATGCACTTTTAAGTAGAAAAAGGTAACATAAAAATTGTGTCATCTGTCCAATTAAGGCAATTGGTTGCTCAGATTGGATCACCGATTTTCCAAACTGGATAAAAATGTCTCTAAGTAGAATTAAAGCGAAAGCATGTTTTGTTCTCAAATTCACACAGCATGCAGTGCATGAACCAAAGCCTCACATTTTACACACGGTATTGTTACAAAGCTATAAAGTCGTTTCCCTGAGATGCTAATCTTGGCGACAAACTTGGTGACTTGGCGATAAATTTGGCGACCTTGGCGACAAATTTGTCGAGCATTTTGGCAACTTTGGCGACAAAGGGAATTTTCTAGAAGGACCTCGAATTTTCAAACTATTTCTACTGGTTTCATGAACTTTCTAGAGATTACGTCACTTCCTACGTAATGAAGTCACTTCCTGTTGAAAAGTATAAAGGCAAGATCTCAAGCCAAGAAGAGTCGGTAGGAATTTGATCAGCAAACAAGCTGGTGAGCTAACAAGAAACCTTTGAGCGTTGTGTTGAGATTTATTCGTAGTCTCTGTTGTGAATTTTTACTAGTGCTGTGTTAATACTTGTGCTACGTTTCTTTGCTTGGAATATTTGTAAAATAAAGAGCTTTATTTTTTTTAATCCTGCTTATTGGATTGCATTCCCGTACACCCACAAGACAATTTCGTTACAGTATAATTTTTTCTGTCTCCTTTGTTTCTTCATATATGATACGAAAACCTTGTAGTTTTACTTTCCATTCTTTTTGAACCAGCATTTGATGTCGTTAATATCCTTTTATAGTTTTTTTTGCGTTGGCTTGTTCAATTTCCAGTTCATGAGGACTACTAGTAATTACAACTATTTTCTGAGCTATTCTTCTAGTTCGAGATAATAGTTCCATTGATTAAAACAAATCCAATTTCAGCAACTGTTTGTGGTCCAATCTAAACAACTTTTGGACAAAACAACAAAAATTCACCTAACTTTATCTTTAAATTATTTAAATAAAATTATTATAGTTAAACAAGATTCCTATCAGAGGATTTTATTATATACTATTTTGCTAGTTAGTTTAAAACGGCATTTTTTGTTAAAATATTTAATTGATGCTATCTTAATGAAGACTTTTGTTCTCTGATCAGAACCACTTGGCGTTTTCTCTAAAAAATTATTCCATATTTATATTGTTGCATCATAAGTTGAATATTCTACAGCCGAAATATATAATAGAATTTCAAGTTATTATATCGATCTAATCTATGCGACAGTCCAAAATCAATCAGCAAATCTGTCCTATACTTGATTTTGTTCATGATATTATGAAGCTACTAGAAGAAAACTGCATATTTTCAACAAAAAAAAAAATAGTTTTACGTCGGTGTTGGCATTTACATTAAATGAAAATATTCTATACAGTTTTATTTATTCAGTTGAAATACGGTCCAGCCAAAATATTAAATTCGTTTATTTATATGCAATTTATCGTACTTGTAATTAAAAATAATTAAAAAAAGATTTTAAATCAGAGAAGAAAGAGCACGACAAATTGGCTTCGATTATTATTTTGAAATTTAAGGTTGGTTACAATTTTTTCCCGGGTGGTGCTGGACGATGTAAATATTACGAAATCAAGAAACAGCAGTGGCAAACAATCGGTGGAAAAAGTAGTTTCGAAGATTTTATTGGATTTCAATACAAAACGTTTGGTGGCGTAATAAATACATCGACGGAATCACTTTTTGATCACACATTATTAATTGACTTACAGACTTTTCATGAATTGTTTATAATTGTTCCATTTCTGCATTCTACTTTTCTGCGCAAAAATCAATTCATGTTCACGTGACGCACGTCAAATGCGCAGATTAAATTTAATTTTGGAATCCACTGCGCATCTTGCAGGAGGAGAAAAACACGTGATGCCATGCCACTGCACAACGTCACATCGTCATGACGTCACGTGAATTGACTCCATTGTACAATTATGGTCTACGAAAATATTTGAAACCGAAAAGACGGGACGAATGGAAAAAAAAACCTTAAGCAGACAATTTCTTAAAAAAAAATTTTTGAAATCGATTTATAAATTACTTTTTAGCCTTTCTTGTGTCTCTTTTCTGTTGAACAATTTTAAGAATGGCAGCTAAAGATATAAATTTGTGATTTCCTCTACACGTAATGAATGCTGAATTGAACATTTTCGTGGTTTTCTTTGACTCAGATTCGAAGATAGGAAAGATAACAGGAAACACGCCATCAATAATTTAATTTAATACAGTTGTGCTATCATCATTGGGCAATTTTCAAATTCTTTGCCGATTTGACGTCCAACTACTTATATAATACGAGTTTTTCTCAGTATTTGTTTACGTCATGTGTTGGCTTGGCATCAACTGATAAAATGATATAAAAAGAGATGATGTAAGGAAACTTTGGACAATTTATGTGAGTACGGTTCTGAAATAGAAAAATTTATTTGCGTCAAATGGAAATTTTTGCTGAATACACGATGTTCTGCTATTCAAATTTCAGTTAAATTCCTTTATATTCACTAAAAAAGTTAATATATTTTAATTATCAAAATGATTGCAAATCATTCAAAGTAATTTGAGAACATTCTTGAAACTTGCTTCAGTAAATATTAAGTGACTGACGTTTTGAATTACTGACGGTGATAAGCTCATGAAGGTTGGTTTCACAGAAGAAAATGTGCGTTTTTAGAAAAGCTATATTTTCTTTTCTTTTCGGAGTAAGATATCTGGTATTTTATTTTAGCAAGTGAAATATCAATATAACAATCACTTGTTTCATTGAAAATGTTTCATGCATCGTTTGGAGAGATTTGTAGTATCTGCTTGATTTAACAAACTGTAATACCCAAGAAAAATAGACATCTGAAATATTTTACAAACTAATTTAGATCAATTACATTGAAAATCTTTCCATAGAAATGTTTTGAAAAATGGAATAAATTCATGCTCACGTGATGCACGTCAAACGAGTGGCGTCAACCCATTAGCGTCCTTATTTGAGGATAGTTGCATCTCGTTTCCATGGTGTAAACCAATTCCATTGTTTCTTTTTTTTGTTTTGTCTAACAATTAAGTATGTATTCCTAAATCCTATAGAGTTTTCAATTGGCATAGACCACCCATTATCTAGATTTAGAACTCAAAGTGTTATCATTTTTTAATTTTTTTCCTTTGTTTTGTTTTCGAGGTAATGCTAGGAAGTCGAAAGTAGTCTGCATTTTTTTGATATTTTACTGTCTTTTAAAAATCTTTTAATATGCATCTATAAGGAAATGTTGAAACGATTTTCTACCAATTTTTACTTTCTCGTATACGAAGTATACAAAGAGAAAGTTTTGTAATCGTCAAAAAATTCGAACTCGAGATTTTGACGAATCTCCACGTTTTAGACCTCCCTGAGTCCGAAAAACACAATTTTGGAATTATGTCTGTCTGTGTATCTGTGAACACGATAACTCGAAAACTATTAGAGCTACGGAGTTGAAATTTGGCATGTGGTCTTTAAACATAATTTGTAGGTTGCTATCAAATTTTGGACAACATACGTCCACGGGAAGTCTGTCTATCTGTCTACCCGCGGTCATGTGAACACTATAACTCAAAAACTTGAATAGCTAGATGAATAAAATTTGGTACACAGTTTTATCGTCATGAATGTAGGTCCGTATAAAATTTTGAGTCAAATCCGTCAATGGTCTGTCGGTCTGTATAATTTACTTTTGAAGAAAATCCGCTATCTCCACGCGCATGCGTAGTGAAAGAACGGAACGGAATTTCATTACGGAGTAGCGAATTACGTCAGTTTGTCATTGAGCCGGTAAGAGAGGAAAATCTTTACGCATTTCTTTGAAATTCTTTACCTAGATATTTTTCAATCACTATAATGAAAAACCTTCTGGTAGTCATTGGATTCTGGGCAACAATAGGTTCGAATTTTTTTAGCCGCGCGGTGGAAGGGGAAACGGCACCTTTTTGGGGAAGTATACGAGAAAGTTTAGGGGAGAACACTCCCGCTGGTTCCGATTGTTCTTCTCACAAATAAAGAAGAAAATAAAAATTTAGGAACAAAATTAGACTTCTCAGTTATCTTAATCTCGGTGTTTTAAAAAGGAACTAGCTGATCCCGCGCAGAGCATCTATTCTCGGTTTATATGCATTCCATGATTTTCCTGACGCCTTTAGAGCCAAACCGGCGATTCAGTGCTCCAAGAAAATTCGCCAATACAAAAGAAGGCGCCAAGTGGAATAGAATAGTAGCCAATGTACAATGTTCACAATAGTAACTTTAATTATGTTCACCTCCAATTTGTGAATTGCCACGATTTGATCTTCGCTGACTTAAACTATTTTGACGTTGATCTAAACGTTCTCTGGCTCGCCTAATCCCCTCTGCTTCATTTCTAACTGATTTCTTTTGAATAATTTCATCCAAAGTTTCTTTGCATTCTAAGAAATATTGTGAATTCTTCATTTTATATACTCATTTTTTTTTCTTAGCAAACGTTATTTTACACCAGAAAGAATATAGTAACAGGCCATGAGTATGAAGTTATGCCTAGCATGGAGTAGGCTACCGGTTTTGTTTTCTAAACAAACCCATCGTTGCCATTGGCAAAAGAGAAATGAACTTTTTTCTATGCCACGTACCTTAGCGTTTTATATATAGAGATTTTCTTAATCTAAGCTTTAAAGTAATTTTGGATGCTAAAGGGTTAATTTTTGTATCCATTGTGCATTTTAAAGGTGGAAAGAAGACATTAGGCCACAGCACAGACGGTTGTTAAATGAAATGTTCCGTTACACTTATCATGTGATCATGATTTGTCATGACTTCACTTCATTAAGTTAGGCATCGGAGCCAAAACCAGAAAACTTCGGTTAAAAAATTATTTCTTTCTTTTATTTTCTTTGAAAAATTATGAAAGACAACCGAAACTCAGAAAAAGAATTTGGCCGCCTTTCTAGGAGGACGCCATTTTTTTTTTTGTTTTGAAGGAATTGGATCGGCAATTTTTCTACTCAAATTTTACTTAATTTTTAAACAGATTGAAACGAATTTTGGAATAAATATTTTTTTTTGAATTAGAGGATAACAGTCTTTTTTGCTAAAAATCCCTAAACCTCGTATCTCTCAGAGATACAATTCAAGAATCATGAAACCGAAACTCAAATGTGGTCAACAATAGCATGGTAAAATAGGTTTCTGTAATAATGATGCAATTATGCATTTCATAAATTGTTGTTATTGAAACAAAGAATGATATCGTCGATACAAATGCAAACTATCGAATTCTGTTTCTAGTTCTATCGCATATTTAATAGTTTGCATTTGTAACGGTAATATTTCAATTTTCTTAATGATGAATTAAAACCGTGGTGAATGTCAAGTAAAACATAAATGGTTTTTGCTTTTGGGAGTCTGGTTTCGTTGTTTTTTATCTATAAGTGATTTTATAAATTGAAAGTTAAGTACCTCAAAGCATGCGAGGTAACATTGATAATCTCATTAATAAAAATAAATCATTCAACTGTTTCGTAGAATGTTGTTAAACAGTTCGTCGAAAACTAAATAATCATGCTCAGTTTAAATGCAAGAATTTTTTTTTTCTTTCTTCTGATAAATTTTCATTTCAGACAATGTGAAACTAAATTATGTCTTCCAAAATAACATCTATTTCTTTATTTATTGCTTTACGAATTTTAATTTTATTTTTATTAACACAGATTTTTAATGATGCAAAGATGCTTCCTTTTACTCGAAAGATGATTTTTTTCTTCGATTTTTACAAGCATTTATGAAAAGCAATTTTAATTGCTTCTTTCCCTAAGGACATTGCGCAGCTCCTAGATACGTATTTTATAGATAAGTTAATTATTCATATTAAAAATTTAAAAACATTATTAACTAGATTTAATTGTTCAAAGTATGGTTTTGAAAAATTTATCTTCCCTAACTTTTACTATACATAGGATTGCCATAATTACCAATATTGATACGGGGTGTTTAAGTTCTAAATAAATAAAACATGAAAAAAGTGGGTAGGTAATGGTTTATTTTACTCTGCTTAAACTTTATTGATTTTTTTTATCAATCTAATAAAATGAACATGTAGAATAATAAAAAAAGATGTCAGTCTAATCTTTTTTAGTTTTTAGCCCCGTCATATTTTAAAGTTGATTGTATTTTCTTAATTATATCATTTTTTTCTTTCCCATAATTATAAAATTTGATGCAAGTCGTTTAAAAATTATAATGACAAGTCAAAATTGCTTCAATTGTCTCCACTGACAGCTTGTTTCTTTCTCCCGACCATTGAATTGACACTAGGAAAAATATTCTCTCCACATATGCATTGTGGGCTAGAATGGCAAATACGTATTCGCATAGCTTTAGCAGATATGTCTTCTGATCAATATACTTTGTATCTGCAAAAACTTCAGCCATTTCTCTTCCATATTCAATTTCATAATTGCTTCGCAGCTTTGGTTGGTATTGTGACAAATTCCTCTTGTGGGTGTACGTGAATGCAGTCCAATAAGCAAGATTAAAAAAATTAAAGCTCTTTATTTACAAATATTCTAAGATAAGAAACGTAGCACACGTATTCAAACAGCACTTGTAAAAATTCACAATAGAGATTACCATTAAATCTCAACACAGCGCTGAAGGGCTTCTTGCTAGCTCACCAGCTTGCTTGCTGATCAAGATCCAACTAACTCTTCTTGGCTTGAGAGCTTGCCTTTATACTTTTCAACAGGAAGTGACTTCATTGCGTAGGAAGTGACTTCATTGCGTAGGAAGTGACGTAATCTCTAGAAAGTTCATGAAACCAGTAGAAATAGCTTGAAAGTTCGAGGTCCTTCTAGAAAATTCCTTTTGCCGAGAAAGTCGCCAACTTCGCCGCCAATTCGGAAAATGGTCGCCAAATTTGTCGCCAAGGTCGCTAAGTTTGTCGCCAAGATTAGCATCTCAGGAAAACGACTTTATAGTTTTGTTACAGTATTATTTTTCTTTAAATAATCTTTTAGATACTATATAAACTGGTTGAATAGAATCTCAGTGCTGTCAATATCGATCATTGGTTCTTGTAAATATACAATAAAACGTTCTATTTCTTCCCATTCAAAACTTGTTTGAGAGTCATCCGAAAACTGTACAAATAGTAACACGGGACTCAGTAGTGAAATACGGTGACAGTCCCGTATATACGGGACGTATGGCAACGAGAAAAACCTCAGGCACCAGACATGTCGGTGGCGGTCATCATGGAAACGGGATATTCCATTGTATTTTGGGGGTGAAGGAAATGGCTTTATTTCATTTGGCGCAGATAAAACCGGCTGAAGTCTCATTTCGCTTTGTACTTCGGTAGAAAACGAATTGAAGTGCGCTTAGTTTGCCAAATGTTGCGGTTGATTTTACACCCGTTTCTATCCTTTCTTCGACTTGTCTACTTGAGGCGACCCTATTGAGGGTTTTTCTCCTGGCGGTAATACACTAACTATACAAGCAATATGGTCATACTATTTTAGTGAATAATGTCAGTTCAAAGTCTTTTTCTCCAGAACATCGTTGATATCAGAAATGTGTATTCATGTTATCGACTATTAAAGTGTCGGTCTTAAGGGTCAAGCACCTAGACTTCCCGGAAAAGGCAGGATAGTCCTGTATTTTCACTCCTCGATCCAGCTTGAAATTTTTTCCCATCACTCCTCCAATCGGCAATATATAGAACGTCCCAGATCGTTGTCTAGAAAATCTAGTCACTTTAGTTTTACATAAAGCGACCAGGTTTTCTAAATTTCAATCCGGCACTCAGTAAAAGCCAATCGGATAATCAGGGACTCTAGCTCTGAAACTGGGACAAAATCCTACCCCTCCGAAAAAAAGAATAATAGCGACAATAAAATAGTTAATA
This sequence comes from Araneus ventricosus, assembly GCA_013235015.1. Lineage (NCBI taxonomy): Eukaryota > Metazoa > Arthropoda > Arachnida > Araneae > Araneidae > Araneus > Araneus ventricosus. The sequence goes on along the minus strand of BGPR01044526.1, from coordinate 4,325 downwards.
ATTTATTTATTTATTTAAAGAAAAGCACACTACAGAGAAAACTCCATTTACCGAGTGCTGACAAACACACAAAGAACAAAAGTCACAATGAGTAAATAAAAAACAATAAAAAAATATGCCTTAGAAAGTAAAAAGTAGACCACAGAGAATACATAAAATCATAAAACTTATACAAATGTATATATAATTAGAAACGGAAACACATAATCACAAAACTTTAAGACACACAATGACACCAAAAGCCGTATTTTTTTTTAATTTAAGGTTCATTTCCAAAAAGCAAGGGTCAAAAAGTCAAAACACGCAAACACCGAGTCTAATAAATAATAATAATAATAATAATAAACATTTTCAAATGAAAACAGAAAGAATTAAAAGAAGAAAAAATAATATTTTACTATTACTCTATTTTCGCTTCATGCTGAGTCATACACATTGATCGATCATATTAAGGCACCCATTCTCGGCATAGTAAAACCCAAGTAGCATAACATGTTGCAGTATATTGTGCAACATTGTTCGACATTATGTAATATTATATGATATTGTTCAATATTATACAATATTGCGAATATTGTTCAATATCATACAATATTGCACAATATCTTTGTGCTATTAGGGAAGTTGGAAAGGAGAATTCTTCCGAAGTCAACTCTTTTAAAAATTAATTGAAGGGATTATTTTTATGGGTACTATTTGATAATAAGTATAAAACGGGACAACCTAGGACATTTAATTCAATCACGGGGCATTTTTACTTTCTCGTATCCGAAGTTATACAAAGTGAAATTATTGTAATCGTCAAAAAATTCGAACTCGAGATTTTGATGAATCTCCACGTATTAGACCTCCCTGAGTCCGAAAAAGACAATTTTGAAATTATGTCTATCTGTGTGTCTTTGAACACGATAACTCGAAAACTATTAGAGATACAGGGATGAAATTTGGTATGTGATCTTTACACATAATTTGTAGGTTTCTATCAAATTTTGGACAAAATCCGTCCACGGGAAGCCTGTCTGTATGTCCGTGTTAAAGTGAACGCGATAACTCACAAACTTAAATAGCTATGTGGATAAAATTTGGTATACATTTTTATCATCAGGAATGTAGGTTTGTATCAAATTTTGGACCAAATCTGTCAAAGGTTGACTGTCTGTCTGTCTGTTTAATCGCATAATTTTGAACGCAATAACTTCCTTAAAAAATTACTTTCATAAATGAAATTTGGTATGTGGCCTTCTTATCTTAATGATAGATTCGTGTCCAATTTTTGTGTCAATCTTTTAAAAATGGCGTTCAAATTGCAAATATCGTTTTCTTTATCTTACACACAGCCCTATTGTTAATCACGCCGGCTTCTAATTCCACTTCCGAGTTCTACGACCTTCGGAAATCGTGGTATGACGTTTCGCTTATTTTTTTTCTCCACAGCGTTAGGGGTTCTTGTTCATTTTACTGCCTTTTAGCTTATTTTATCTCTATATGTGTTAGGAGTTTACGAAAAAGTTTAGGGGAGACCACTCCCGCTGGTTTAGTGAAGGAAAAGGATCCGTACCACGATGCCATAACGAAAGCGTTCTTTGATTGAGGAAGGAAATATATGGATAAATGGTAATAAACAGGTAAAATTAAATCTAATTATCCTTTTCCTTAAATATAAGTTGTTTAGGTATATCTAGGGTTGCCATACGTCCCGTATATACGGAACTGTCATCGTATCTCACAACTCAGTCCCGTTTTCTCCCTAAACTCTGCGTCATTGTAATTTTAAAATGGCTTGCATCCAGTTTTATAAATATGTGAAAGAAGAAAATGATATAATTAAGAAAGTAAAATCAACTTTAAAATATGACTGGGCTAAAAGGATTATCTTTTTCATTACTCTATGTATTCATCTTATTAGATTGCTTAAACTTTATTGATTTTTATGTCAGAGTAAAATAAACCATTACCTACTCACTTTTTCATGTTTTATTTAAATAGCACTTAAACGTCCCGTATCACTGCTTGGCAATTATGGCAACCCTATGTATAGACAAAATCTTGAACACTTTTTCAATATAGGATATTTAATTCTGTTTTAACAAATAAATTTGAGAATTGTCACGGCCAGTGGCGAATCTAAGATTCGGGTCAGGAGGGGTGGGGCGGAGGGCAAAAAAATTTTGTATCGTCGTGACGAATGTCAAACCTCAAGGCTAAAGTAAACCAAAACTCTTTAACTTTATAGACTTTACTCACCTGAAAATAAGAATCATAAAGAATAATACAATACTTTCGATAATTTAATAAAAATACAATGAAATAACTAGCCGAAAAATGTCTCCGACCGCGTCAAAACTGCAAATACAAGGTGAATGACTACATAAGTAGGAAACTTTTCGAGCCTGTGTAGCCAGAAAGCAATGTTGTAACATTTTTATTATTTTTTTAAAAGAGGGAAATTAAGAAAAAACAGTTCTAATTATTTAAAATAAAATCAAGAATTTTGGCTTGGCTCGGGGAGGGGGGGGGGGCCTGTAACCCGATAGCCCCCTGGATTCGCCACTGGTCACGGCTAATCTAAGATGTAATGTGACCTTATTACTATGTTAAGCTTGGAAAACATGCACATTTGGTTTATACTAACATTTTAAAAAGATATACGGAAGTAACAACTTTACAAATATTTTTTAAAAAATTGCTGGTCATGTTCTCAAATGTAAGATTTAAAAAGCAAGCACATTTGCTGCTAGAGCGGCGAGCATATATCTTTGGAAACATCCTCTGCTAGGATTACAATTTTTTTCCTCAGATCACCGCGAGCAATGAAGGATGCAATTAAAGCGGCGTTTTTTCGGCTTTCTCGCATAAACAAAGGTCTTATTTTGGCGCGAGACGATCTCGGTTGATGCGAATCTAAAATCGACTCCCTCCCACGCCATCTGCTGATTGTGCAGAATGGATGCCAAACAATGACAATGTGCGCCAAGTTCTTCTCATGAAAGAGAGGACTCGGGGCGATTTTTTTTCCTCTGCTTCTTAGATAGAGACTGTGTGTGAGGAGGATTAATTTCAAATAAATGATTTGGCTTCTGTGGCGCAAGGCAGGAGAGGAATGTTCGGATGTAAATCTTATCAGCCGAGGAATGCCAAGATTAAATGTGTAGCTGAAGATTTAATTTTGATTTATAAGTAAATTATGTTTAATGTGACCACACGTCCCGTTATTTGGTACAGGGTTGCCAGATCAAAATAGCAGAATAAGGCCAAACCTTCTTAAAAATAAGGCCAAAAAAGGCCAAATTTGTCAAATTTATTGAAAACGTCATTTGCTATTAGAAAACCAGCTATCCTTCATGAAAACGAATCCCACTTGATAGGCACATGTTCAATGTTCTATTATTAAACTAAAATTTCAGTGAAAGAAATTAAAATAATCCTTGTTCTATTCAGGAGCTATTTCGTTTGACATCTCATTATATATCATTTGAAATGTGTGATATCAAAAATTTATTAAAAACAATAGAATAAGTAATTAAAAATTGTTCTAAAAGTCATTAACGAAAATAAAGCCAAAAAAGGCCAAAAATGAATTTAAATCCAAATGAAAATTCCCAAGGCCAAGGTCTTTGAAAAAAGGCCAAATTTCCCTTTTGGCCTTAAAAAGGCCAATATGATTATATGGCCTGATTTGGTAGCCTGTCCCGTTGTCTCCAAGCACAGCTTCGGGACGCCCAAATATCCTGTTCTCAGAAGGAGAGCAACCTGCGATAACAATTCCAAACAAGAAGAGGACAAAAACTAAAAATTAATACGGTAATATCTAGTAGACCGCCGATGACGGAGCATGCGCTATACGTATCACACTTATGTTATTGGTCAGAAGCCTGCTATCTCGCACTTGGTTCTAACTTCACCGTATGAAGTGACGGAATGAAACACTGGAATATTTAAACCGAAATCGTTGGATGGAACTGTAGTGGCTGAATTATAGCTCACGCGGCATTTAACACTTGTTTGTGAATATCGTTTTCTTTTTAGTTAAAGCATTTATTTATTATCTTATTTACTTTTGTTCATCATATTATTTTTTTTATGGCAACAGTAGAAAAAATGTAATTTTTAGAATTTTGTTGATTTTTTCGATGCAAATAGATTCTTCTAGAAAAGAAAGAAATACAACGTTTAAAATGGAGTATTCGCATTTTATTATTTGATACGTCAAACAAGTTCATGTTGCTTCTTTCATGTTTAAATAAGTAGAAGCCAACATATTGGATCACGTCCGGGTCACCAATATGTTGGCTTCTACTTTTTTAAACATGAAAGAAGCAACATGA
>BGPR01044525.1:412-12584 GCA_013235015.1 Araneus ventricosus | reverse complement strand
GTAATTACGCTTTGTTAAAAATGAATTCAAAAGTTACGTACAAAACTTGGTTTCTTTTATTTTGTAATTCTTATATTAATATATCCTTTTGACTTAATTTAAAAAAAAAAAAAAAACGTCTGTCCTGTTCGCGAGAAAAAATCAATATGCAAGTAATTTTTTTCTTGAAAATAGTTCACTTGTTTATTTCTTTCTAAGTTCAAAGACTTGTGCATCAGTTTTTATTAGAATTGGTTGAGTTTTAATTTCTATCATTTTTCAAAAGAAAGAACTTGTAATCACATCAAAAATAAGATTTCGGACTCTTCTCTTCGGCTTTCCACATTCACGCTTGCAAGAAAGGGTCAATCCGCAATGTTGATTGCTTGTGATACCAGAGCTTTCCAAGATTTCAGAACATACTTGTTTAAGGTTTACGAGGTTGTACTTCTTGGCAACTTCAATCATATCCATGACAACATCTCTGTCGAGTTTTCAATAATGTCAGTGTAGGTTAGGTTAGGTTAGGTTATATTAACGTCCCGTTTTTTGAAGCAACACGAGGGCTATTTAGGGACGGACCTCGTAATTTTGAACCGAGGTCAGATGACGAGGACGACACCTGAGCTGGCACCCCCCTCTCCAAACTTCCGCGCCACACCAACGGGAGGACGTTTGGCCACTACGTATGATTTAGCGTGCAACAGGCCCCATACACGGCGGATCTTCAGTGGAATCGGGTTTCGAACCTGCGACCCTCCGAATGTCAGTGTAGATATAATCTAACAGGTGATGTCGATTCTGCGTGTCTGAATCGAAGATCTTCGTAGTCGCATTTTCTTCGGACAACTTTTTGAATGAATGTGACTTGCTTCCGACAATGTCCTTATGAACATAGAATGATTTCGAGCCACTCTTCAGACACACATCAGGGAGAATTCCGTCCTTTTCTAAACGATCTAGAGCTCTCTTTAAAGAACAAATTGAGCAACAAGACTTAGAATCGTCATTGGCATAATTTAAATCTCTAATGGTATATGAATTTTACGAAGTGCGAGAGTTAGAAGTTTATTTATTTTTCTTCAAATCACTCGTACTCTCTTCAGACAATACAGCAGTAGTCAAACCGTGTCCAATGTCTATGGTTCTCAAACCTGTGTGGACAGAAGACCTTCTAAACTAATCTTCAGATTGCGGCAACTTATCATAATAAACTATGTAGTGGTGGCTCAAAAGGCAGTGCTGCAAAAAATATTCATCAATAGAATACAATTTAACACCTTGATCGCTTTATGAATCAAATACGATTCATACCTAAAATCTAATTAGATTACCGCTTTTCTACTGTAGTTAAAATATTGTAGAGAAGGAATAATTTAATTAGATAGATGGTTCGAATCTCAGGCGTGAGTCATGGCAAAGAAGGTGTTAAGAAAGTTAACTTACCTCTAAATAGCCCAGTGTGTTTAATTTCGAAGACTGATACGATGTTTGTTGCACTTCAAACGTATTAAATAACAAGCATATGATATTTCCTTCTAATTTTGCTAACAGAAAATGAGGGGGCGCTGTGACCTAGTATTAAGGTCTCGGCTTCCGGGCCGGAGGGTTTCAGGCTCGAAATCCGATTCCACAGAAGATGCGCCGCGTATGTGGCCCGCTACAGACTAAATCAGAGATATTGGGTCATACGCCCTCCGGTAGGTGTTTTGCGGAAGCTCTGGAGATGTGGTGCCAGTTCAGGTGCCATCTGTCCCAAAACAACCCTAATGTTCCTTCAAAACGGGACGTTTATATAAATGAAACTAAAGCTAATAGAAAATTGAGTGAATGTTGATGCGCAGATGAAAGAAGTATAAAATTTCTCCTTCCCCAACCTCCCTTTTCGCCCTGTCAGCTCGATGACACTCATCCACATATAGATATCAAATAACTCATATATGTGAGTATTATTTTTAAGCTAAAACACATTTAATAATATTTCGTTAAATAATCTATAAATTTGAAAGTTTTAGAATAGTACCATGTGCTTGACAAATACAACACATCTTACACAATATCCAACTACTAGAAAATCACCCGTCATGGTATGACGGGTACAAATTTCCTCTTCATTCGAGAGATTTCCCGTCAAATTTGACGTTTTTAAATAGATATACAGTGTGCCCGTTAAGGTCCGTTGTCACCCCAATAATTTCTGAACGGCAAGAGCTATAGCCATAAAAGTGGGATCTAGGTATAGTAAAGTTGTCATGCGCTACGCAAGAAAACCGCTTACAGCGGCACCTGGCGGCAAAATTCGGAGTTAGCGTTCTTATCTCAAAAACGGTTCGAAACACGGGAAAAACGTCAATTACAAAGTTATCAGCGTCATCGATTTATTACGAAAAAACATCTTGCACACAAAAATGATACAAATGAAAAGCACAAAACGTACATTTGTTTGATCGCGTTGAACAAAACTGCACTTGTCGGAAATGAGGCTCATCTATCTGAGATGCTCAAAATGGTGTCCTTCAGCAACGGGACAAGGGACTGCACTTCCCGCTGAACATTGTGCAACATGGCAGGTGACACGCTGGCACAAGCATTCGTAATACGGTGTCGAAGTTCCTGCAATGTTGGTGGAGGGGTTGCATACACTCGCTGCTTGATGTATCCCCAGAGAAAAAAGTCCAACGAGTTCAGGTCAGGTGAACGTGGAGGTCGTTCTAAGTAACCACCATACCCGATGACTTATCGCCGGAATGTGTCCCGAATGTACTGTTGGACACTTGATACCTCGTGCGGAGGGGCGCCGTCGTGTTGTACAATTGCGCAGCGGGAAGTGCAGTTCCGTGTCCAGATGTGTATTGTTGCTGAAGGACACCATTTTGAGCATGACAGATAGATGACCCTCATTTCCAGCAAGTGCAGTTTTGTTCAACGCGATCAAACAAATGTGCGTTTTGTGCTTTTCATTTGTATCAGTTTTGTGCGCAAGATCTTTTTTTTGGAATAAATCGATGATGCTGAACAACTGTGTAATTGACTTTTTTTCCGTATTTTGAACCGTTTTTGAGATAAGAACGCTAATTCCGAATTTTACCTCCAGGTGTCACTGTAAACGGTTTTCTTGCGTAGCGCATGACAACTTTACCATACCTAAATCCCACTTTTATGACTATAGCTCTTGCTGTTCAGAAATTATTGAGGTGACAACGGACTTTAGCGGGCACACTGTATATGCAAGAGAAATGTTTAACATTGGTTGAAAACAAATAAAATAAACACATGTTTTATGACAGCCTGTGATGGAGTTTCGGCTTCGATGCGTCTTCTATATGTGGTTTCACGAACCCTGTCCAACGATTCCTGGCTTTGCCTCGCTAACCATCTTGTTTTCCTTTTCCTTTATCATCCGCGGTCTTTTTGAGATGGGTTCTTCGTCGGTATTCATCGTAACAAATATAGTAAACTAATTCATAATTTTAAAGTATTAAATTATAGTAAAAATATATACAAAATATGTTCATAATAATTTAATAACCATGAAATTCTCAGCTTGTCAAAAGTAAGTCAAAAGTTAAAATTGCAAAGGAATTCTTTTTCGAAATTCTAATCAAAACAAAGCAGTTATCTGCTTGTCAAACGTTGCCAAAAAATATTATCAAATTACATCATCACGATTGCAATAAATAATCAGATACATCGTGGCGTCCAAACTATATCACGCGCATGATATACTACTGACGCAATTTACTACTTTCTATTAAAAAACGGAAATTAATTTGAAACATATGATTAATATAATTTAAAATTTATCGGGAACTATTGATCATAGCGAGATAAATTTAATATTAATGGATAGAAAATTGTATTTCACTATTTTAGAGCTATTAAATTTGAAATTAGAACGACAATTACTTTTTTAAATTTAAAATTACTGAAATTTAGGTGCTCTAACAATGAAATAATGCTGTTTAACGTCTCGCAGTGCTATGGCGCGAGTTTTATTGTTGGTGACGTTAGAGCATTACCGGATCAGTGAGAGACAGATCTGGACTATTATATTAGTAATAATAAAAGGATTTTAATATAAAGCATGAATATATTCCTACACAAGCAACTAAAATTTGAGATTTTCCTAGAACAGGCGACATATCTCGAAGTACAATGACTAAATTGGATTTCATAGAATTAAAAGTAAGTAATGTACTAATTCAAGGTGCCGAGTAATTTTAAGAAAGACATATACACTGTAAAAAAAATCCCTTAAAATTTACAGTTTTAAACTGGCAGCTGGGTTGGTTGTGCAAAACCGTAAAAGTTACGAAGTAAGTCCGTAGGCACAACGGTTTTTTACCATACAGGAACAAGTTTTTCCCGTAAAAGTTAGGAAGTAAATCCGTAGTCACAACGGTTTTTTACCGTATGAAATCAAGTTTTCTCCGTAAAAATTAAGTCATCGAAGTAAGTGACGTCATCGCTGAGTTGAGTTGTTTTTCTCCCTCTGTTCGAGTTGAGTTGAAATGTGCTGATGTGTATTATCAATTAGGAATATTAATTAATCAAGGCTTAATTATTAATTTCAATTAATGTAATTTTTAATTGAACTTACTTGGACGATTTCGATGCAAGATGGTGACAAAACTTCTACCTTCTCTGAGCGGGGGAACGAAACCGCGTTCTTAGAAATAAAAGGCAGCCGCTCTAACCACTAGACCACCGGAGACTTCATAAAAGGAAGTAAAAATAATCTATTTGAGTTTTAAAGTCACTATAGCTCTAGTGGCGCCACCTAGTGGTGTAAAAATCAACTATTGCCAGAACACGCGTTTTAAGGTTAGCTTTCATGAGTGACAACAGGTTACTGCAACATGTGTAAACAACAGCGGAGATGGAACCCTATTAAAAACATGAAATGAATGCAATAAAATAACATTTAAGAAAAGGGAAAGTTATCATACGGAAAGCAACACCGTATGACGAAAAATAGAATTTGAACTGACGGTTTTAAACCGTTTATGGCTGGAGCGGAAAACGCTGAAAAACAGTTTTGTTAACAAAATAGCTTTAAACCGTCAAATATACGGAAAAAGTCCGGGAAAAAATCGGATATTTTTTACAGTTTAGAAGAGATGATCAAGTTATGTAATATAGCTCTCAAATACATTGCACGCGTTTCAAGATGATACACATAAGATAATCATATGCTTTTGAAATTGCAAATTCAGTACATTTCAATTTTAAATGCAAAATCTTGACACATAATTAATTACATCAATTGTGCAGAAAAAGAACATTAAATCACAACTATATTTATTAGTATACAGAAGACATTTGTCTCTGTTTTCTTTGGGTAACTTCATCTATAATTTTCTAGCTGAAATTTTGTACATTATCAATTAGATTGTTACCCACACGCCTGAACATAGTTAAAGTTAAAAAACGGTCTTCTGACTCTGTGCTAACTAAAAATATTTTGATTCTCTTCTACGTGGAAAAACAACATTTTGATTCCGATCTTGTCAAGATTATTTCAAGGAGTGAATAGAATTCATTAAAGAGAGAGAAGGCATTTCTTTCACTTTCAGTTGGCCGCAGGCAGGGGAACCAGGACAGGGGAAAATACAGCTCTGTCATCTCTAAGTGCAGAGGGAGAAAGGGTTGCTTTTCGTCCCTCAATTTCATCATTCATCTGTTCGCATTGAGAGAATCATGATTTCGAGAGCTGCTCGCTTTGCAGCCCCAACCTGTGTCTTTCTTACTTGTTCATTCATTTTATTCATGAACTTTTAAAAATAAGTTCAGGGGTGTGCACCCCTAATGCACGAGCCGTGTCAGCAGGTATGCCAATTTGCTAGCAGCCGCTCAATATACTTTCAGATTAAACTGACTTCTTATATTTTTTATATATCTCGTTCTTTGAATTATTTTTAAATATGATAGTTTCTTAAATTTTGTTAATAAAATAGGTATTGTTTTTCTTGAGCCACAGAACATTTAAGCGGCAACTTCTCCCTCATCCCACAAGTTTTTGACTTAAACTATTCAAAACTGAATGAAAAACGCAAGCAGGTTAAATGGCGATAATATGCATCAACGCGCAGTGAATGTTTACAAGTGTCATCACACCCACGATTAGAATTCACCAGCTGTCTCTTCTTATATCAGAAATGCGCATGAATGTTACCAATTTACGTTCCATAAGACGGACTGTTCTAATCCCCAAATAAGTGGGGATTAGAACAATCCATCTTATACATGAGATACATGTATACTTTAGGTTAAAGTTCAGCATCTGTATAAATTGTTCAACTTTTTTCACCTTCATGATTCGAGTAACTACAATTCAAAGGAGGAAAATGGAAAAAAATAGGAGAATGTATGCGCAAACTTAAGCAATAAGTCAGAGAAATTTTATGATTAGGAGGTAGTCACGAAAAAGGTATTATGAGAAATCATGCCGACGTTGAAGAAAAGCGGTAATGTAGTTTAAATATTCAGAAGAGATATTTTTATTAGAAATTGTTTCCATGCCCGTTTCTTGTTCTGAATAATATGGAAGGTAAAGATTCACGGCTGCTTTATGATCAGAAAATCAGAGACAGCTATCTTTTATATAATTAGCTAAACACAGTTGAAAACGTACGTGTGAAAAAATTCGACGCTTTATCTTTTTGAAATGAAGTGGTATATACTGAGATATTGCCATGTACTGTTATTTATTTTGTCGGATTGTTTTCTACCAACTAATGCGTTACCTGCGTTATCGAAGTCAGTCGAAAAGTCTAGGTAAGTTTTGAATTTGAATATTAATTAACTTTTCTTCTGTAAATTTTTGTTTCAGAGCTTTTAACATATGATTCAAATTTTGACATTTCTACTTCTTGTTTAAGTGAAAATCATAACGATAGTTTTAGAAACCGGAATGATTTTTCTATAAATGTCTGAGAAAATGCCTTCTACGATTTAAATTAATATTCTGAGTGTTATTAATAATGAATATAATTAGAGAATAAATACATAAATGCATTCATTTTATAATTTCAGTTTTAAGATAACCGATATAATCTCGAAAGTTGGAAAGTCCATGTATTTCAAAGACATCTCTTCTGTTTTAAAGTACATTGAAAAAATCAAATGTATTATACTATAAAATGTTTTGACCACTTAATGCTAAAAATATGAGACTACATTTGAAATCAAATAAATAATCGTTAATAAATTATTGGTTATTTACCCAAATAAATGCAGGGGTTTTATAATTTAAATTCGTCTATTCGTAGGGCCCTAGATTCGGTTCTATTAATCCAAACGAAATAAAATTTCACTAAAACGTAGTAAAAGAGATGCGTTCTTTGAAATTGGGGGGAAAAACAAAAGAAAAAAAATAAATAAAATTTTCTTGAATAAGTGGCACTTCGGCAATATCTGGGGTGAATTTTGCAGTTATTTTGTTAAATAAATCAGGGGAAATTAATTCATTTTTGTTAAATTTAGAATCGCTAATTCAGATTGGTCTAGAAATAGATACGAAATCTTCAGATAGCTTGACAAAATTTTATTTTGGTTTTTACAAAACGCATGACTTGTACTACATTCTAGTGAAATTTATTTCGTTTGGAGCCATAGAACTGGCTCTAGTCTTCTGAATAAGTGAACTTTAATTATAACAATCCTGTACAATAGAGTTAATTGATCAGGTATATACTGTAAGCGAATGAATCCTTGTATCCAAGCGAAAACTGTATATTAATAATTGTAATAAAATAAAATAGTGATAATAAACGATAAATTCATTAGAAATATATTAATGTAAAGGTTAAAATAAATATTAATAACAAATGCCAAATAATAATGTGATATATATAATAATAGATGATATACCCGGCGTAGCTCGGGATAAAAATATTTTTACTCCAAGCACTTATAACACTTTCAGTATAATAAAAGAGTTTTTCTCGGAAACGTCTTTCGTTGATTTTCTTTAATCCGCTGACCCTTTTTGCCCAGCAGTGAAACACCCTTCTTCTTTTTCTCTCCTTAGTTTGAACCACCTGGCAAGAATCTCGTAGTCCTTCGTACTCCATTTTCCCTTCCCCATCATTGCTAAGGAAACAACAGAAACCTTTCATATTTTGGATTTTATTGAACTTATCCGAACTACAATTCTCTTCTTTTTAGTGTTTTTGTCACTGACCGGAAAAAATCGCATAGTGTTGATGTTTTTTTCTCCTTAGGCCCTCTCCCTCCGGTAGGAAGTGGGCTCAACAATCTTGAAAGATTTTACACACTCATTTATGATCATTAAAAATTTGTAAAATTAAATGAAACATCGTTGGATTGTAGTACAAACATATTGAAAGAGGTATATGCTACGAAATAAAACCAAGATTAATTTTCTCCCTTTCTGTTAACATTAAAAAAAAACAATGTTTTTTTCATAACTTTCACAATGGTAAAAATACCGGAATGAAGGATTTGATAAAAAGATCAATGGTTTGAATTTAATTACATTAACAGAAAGCATTCTTACAAATTGCGTATGAAATAAATTTGAAATGTTTATTAAATTAAGAAAAAGAAAGCATAACATTTAAATTGAAATCATTAAAAAGATAATTTTCTGCACTTTAAGATGGTATGGAAATAATCTACGTGTATTATATTTTTCTGAAATTATTGGCCTGAATTACTGGCGATAAAAAGTCGAAAATTGGCTTAATTTTCGTTATTTAATTAAATATCTTAGAATTAATCTAGGAACGGACCACAAAATGGCATGTGCAAATTTCATGTCAAGACTATTTACCATTTAAGAGGAGTTCTTGCGAAATATAGACCGTTAGAGCAGCTTTTTTCCCTCCCTTTTTCCTCTTCCTACGATAGGAACCAGACTAAGTTACCTTGAAGGCTTAGCACACACTCATTAGGATCAGTTGAAATTTTTTTGAAAATTAAACAAAACAGCGAAAGAATTAAAAGCTGCAAATGCTACGACAACCGGAAACCGGAAGTGACAAGTCTACTTTATGTTTAAAAGTCTAGTAAAGTCTATTACTGTTTATGCTCGAAAACAATAATTTCTTATTATAACTTTAACACTGGCAAAACCCGCGTGCGAAACAATAAATTGGCTTGAATTTACTTCTATAAGAATAAAAAGTATTGATAGAAAGTTCGTTAAAGATAAATGTTTAAACGTTAATAACAATCAGAGAAAACACTTTATCGCAATGGAATTAATATCATTGAAAAGATAATTTCCTGCTCTTTAAGATGGCGAAAAAATAATTGTTGTCTAATAAATATTTCAGAAGTTATTGGTAAAAAACGCCTAAGCATTAGGTTTAATTGCGGCTAATTTTTAATTATATATCTTAAGAACTAATTAACTCTGAAAATTGAAAATAGCAAATTGAGCTAGAAATATGCTCTAGAATGTCGTGTGCAAATTTCATGTCGCTACGGTTCACCATTTAGGAGGAGTTCTTGTGACCAATCGACCGACAGACAGACAGATACATGTATTTTGTGTTTTATATTATAGAAAATATTTATGATATATAATAATTTTATAACGTGAACAATTTTCTATGAATTGAACTTACGATTATCAAAGAACTTTAAATCTTGTAAACAAACTAACAGGCATTATTTTGTGTCTATATTGTTACAAAGCTATAAAATCGTTTCCCTGAGATGCTAATCTTGGCGACAAACTTGGCAACTTGGCGATAAATTTGGCGACCATTTTGGCGACTTGGCCACAAAGTTGGCGACTTTGGCGACAAAAGGAATTCTCTAGAAGGACCTCGAACTTTCAACATATTTCTACTGGTTTCATGAACTTTCTAAAGATTATGTCACTTCCTACGTAATGAAGTAACTTCCTGTTGAAAAGTATAAAGGCAAGCTCTCAAGCCAAGAAGAGTCAGTTGGATCTTGATCTACAAGCAAGCTGGTGAGCTAATAGGAAACCTTTGAGTGCTGTGTTGAGATTTAATGGTAATCTCTGTTGTGATTTTTTACAAGTGCTGTTTTAATACTTGTGTTTCATTTCTTTGCTTAGAATACCTGTAAAATAAAAAGCTTTATTTTTGTAATCCTGCTTATTGGACTGTATTCACGTATACACACAAGACGATTTTGTCAAAATATGGAGTTTATCTCTATGGAGTATATCTTGGGTCTATTAAGTTGGAGATTTTATAAGATTTCATTGCGAAATATGTTTTGAAATTTTGAAGCATTAACATTTGCACCACTTTATCGAAAAATTCTTAGTTTAAATTCAAATTTCTAAATAGAAACGATTTAGTTAAAAAAAATCTTTTTTAAAAATCCTTTAAAAATTTCTTTAAAAAATTATTATTTTCTTATTCTCCGAAGGAACTCAGGTACTTTTGTGAAATATTTTCACCCCTTTAATGAAAAATGAATCATTAGAAGATTAAATTAACGAGAATTCAATTAGAAATTTATGAAGATTTAAAGAACAGCTGTAAAAAGAATCATGTAGAATTTTTTTTAATCGAAAATAATTCAAAATTACGAAAATATTTAAATGTCCAAATACTTCTGAATAGATCATCAATTATAGCACAGTTCTGTACATATCTGAATTATGTAATTTCTTCTGAAAATATGAGGTTATCAAAAAAAACCATTCCAGATATATTTTCCAGATATTCTTAAAAAATAATAACATATCGAAATTGAAAATAGAAAAAAGATATTTCCAGATTCCAAAATGTGTTAAGATGTATGGAAACGACAGAAAAAATTTGTCATTTCAAGATTTCAAAACCGTTCATTGGCTATATTGTAAACAATATTCTGGAACTGGACAGAGTTTATATTAATAGACACATACAACACAAAAGAACTAAATAATGAAATTCAAAACTCTACATGAAATAAATAATTTTCAATCATTTTTTGAGTTTTAATGGTCAAGGAAAAAATAAATGTGACTCCATATATTAATAAACTCTATCTTACCTTTCGAGATATTAATTCAATAATATCAATCATTTTATTGATTTAAGCTACAAATTATAGTTATCCCTTGACTTTTAGCTTCATTGTTATATCTCTATCTCTACTAATAATAAAGGAGAATATGTGTGTCCTTGTGCAAGTGTGTTGGTCCTCTACAGGGTAGACCACTGGACTTAGAGCTACGAGATTTGGCAAAAATATACTTTGAAGAGTGGGAATGAGCAACTTGGAGCCCTTTTTTGAAATTTTAATTAAAATTTAATTAATTAAAAATTAAGAAAATTTTTGGCGAATTCCTTAATAACTTCTGAAAGTATTACAGTACAAAAATTATTTTTACGCCATCTGAAAGTGCAAACAATTACTTTTTCAATGATATCAATTAAGTTGGCACACAGGTAGTAGTAATGGTGACTCAATGCACCTCGAAGCCAGAATTTTAGAATTCAATCTAGAAATTTTTTTACTTAATATTTTATGGTATTTTGGGTGCATCTTTATCTAATAATTGTAGGAAGAAAATAGATCTACCATAAGAAAAAACAAACAATTTTTGTTCTAATGAAGTTTATTTTAAACGTCTAAAAGTTTGTTTTAAACGAAAAAGTTGCCGTACAATATTTTCTCTAATTTCAATAACCTTTCAAAAATATTGTTTGGCATAATTTACAACAATACTTTTCAATGTTGCAACGCAATTCAAACCGTTTTCATTGTTTAAACAAATATTTAATTGCGCACTTCTCTTTCATTGTTAAAAGCTGAATTAATATCCTAATACATTTTGCTTTCATATTTCATTTCATCAAATTTTTTGTGCCAAACCAAGCTCATTGAGATATTAGGTATATCAAGAAATATATCCAGCAAGCTGAATGATTATGGCTGCTATTTTTTCTCCCGAAAAATATTACAGCACAAAACTCGTATTTGCACCATCTGAAAGGGCAAAAATTTATCTTTTCAATAATATCAATTAAGTTGCTGCACAATTTTTTTCTAATTTGAATGAATTTTTAAAAATATTTTTACGTATAATTAACAACAATACTTTTCAATATAGTATTATTCATTATATCTCGAAAACTATTAACATTACAGACTTGGTTCTTGGGTATATGGATGGCCCATGGGATCATCGAAGCACCCCATATTTCAGCCATATCTTTGCGCATGCGAAGTACGTTTTTCATTATATCTCGAA
>BGPR01044524.1:0-12585 GCA_013235015.1 Araneus ventricosus | reverse complement strand
TTGCTCATCTGACAATAAGAATCATAAAGAACACTACAATAGACTTTCCTCACCTGACAATAAGAATCATAAAGAACACTGCAATGCTTTCCATAATTTAATAAAAAAATACAATGAAATAGCTGGTAAAAAAATGTTTTCGACCGCCTCAACGCTACAAATACAAGTGGAATGACTAGAAAAGTAGGAAAATTTTCGAGTCTCTCAAGCAAGAAAGCAATGTTTTACGATTTTATTATTATTGTTTCAATGAAGATTAAGAACAAACAGTTGTAGTGATTTTAAATAATATCAAGAATTTTGGTTTAGCTCTAGGGAGGCTGTAGCCCGATAGTCCCTGTGTATTCGCCAATGCCCTCTAGCGAGCATACCGTTATAGGTAACGGAATAAAATTTTGTATTGTACGGTTTGCTTTCAAGAATGATGTGCAAAACAATAGTCCAGCTTTCACAGTTACGGTTACAGTGACAAAATCTCAAAATTTTCAAATATCAACACCTTCTTTTTTTTACGGAAACGTGATCCTCATAGTAAAAACTTAAAATGGAGTTTAAACGGTATTTTTAGAGAGAAAAGTGGCAGCGTTAGGCAGACGTAGAGAAAAGCGAAAATAACCAATAGTGAATAATAGCTAGAAAAGCTTTTTTTTGTCTCTGCCACCACCGTCTTTGCCTAGCGCCACCGTTTTTTGAGCCAAAAATACCGTTCCAACTGAATTTTAAGTTTTTTTTCAGTGAGGATCACGTTTCCATGAAAAAAGTAGACGTTGCCATTTGAAAATTTCGCTATTTTGTCACTGTAACTGTAATTGCGAGAGGTGGACTATTGTTTTGCACATCATTCTTGAGCAAATACCGTATAATACCTGCATGCAAAATTTTATTCCCCTCCCTATAACGGTACGTTCTCTAGGGGGTCATATATCGGCAAAGTTTGTTCTTATAATCACTCTGTGCATTCCACTTTTAGATGGGTTTTTATGTTTTCAGTGTTCTTAAGGAATTAAGGAATAAAATTATGATTAAAGAAACTTGGAAAGACTCTCAGATTGCAAATGGCGGACTTGGGTTTTTGTTGTCTTCGTAACAAAATTATTGTTACGAAGCTGTAGAGTTGTTTCCCTGACTTTCTAATCTTATGGTAGGAAAGAGAGTTTCACAGTTGTTTTACTGGAATAGTCCCAGTCGACTATACCTTATTGGTAAATAAATCAAACTTTTAGATGGATTTTTATGTTTTCAGTGTTCTTAAGGAACTATGGAATAAAAGTATGATTAAAGAAACTTGAAAACACTCTCAGATTGCAAATGTCGGACTTGTGTTTTGTTGTCTTCGTAACAAGATTATTGTTACGAAGCCGTAAAGTTGTTTCCCTGACTTTCTAATCTTATGGCGGGAAAGAGAGTGTTACAGTTGTTTCACTGGAATAGTCCCAGTCGAGTATACGATTGGGACATATTGTCACAGGACATTTCTATGAAACTATAAAAGTGAAAAACTTTAAACTCATAGCATACTTGTTTTGCTATGTCAACATTAAATTAAACTACTTTTCATTGTTAAATTTTAATCCTGCAAAAGTCGGGTCGAAAAGGTTAAATGCACAATGTTGCCTTTAAGCAACACTGTGCATTTAAGAATCGGGTAAGATGACCAGGAGGGTAAGACGACGAATTGAATCTTTCACGAAAATTACGCTAGATGACAGCCCCAACCCTGCCTCATCAGACACCTCCAGCTACCAGCTACCCGTGTCGAGCCAAAAGATTCAACCCCTTTATTTGTGTGATTCAAAGTATTGTTTGGCAACGGATTCGGAAACCCTCCGCACTTTTGCGCATGCGCAGGGCGGAGTTATTTTCATTAAAATAGGGGGGAAGCGGAGAATGGAAGGGTGATGTTTACAATTTACTGAGCGTGATCTAACAAAGAACTCTGGAAATGCGCTCGTATGACTCATTGCCTGACACCCCTTTCCGGTGTAAAATCGTCCAAAAGTGCTAGTCTCGTAATCCGTTGCTGAACCACACGCGATAATGTATTTTAGAGTAGTTCCGATCCAAATTTGAGTTGCGGCTTGGTAAGGTTCACGGAGTAAATATCTTTGATTTAAACACGTGATATTCGTAAAGTGCTAATCATAACTTGTTCAATAATATGTTATTTTAATTTTTTTTCTGATGAGCTGCTATCCTTCAATGTTTTTAATTTTTAAATAAAAACTGCGTCGTTGGGTAAAATGACGAATTAGATGGAGGGTAAGATGACGAACCTTTCCACGCTAATTCGTATATTCGTTATCTTATCCGACTGCCACTTACACCTTTTCGCTTTAGTTTTATTTTATATGCGGCATTGTTACTGCATAAATTATATCAGGGTTGACACATTTTTCAATTGATTATTCCATAGTAGGGGGTTCCTTACTAAAAAACTGCCATTTTCTAGACCTGAAGTAAATTATATTTCAGAATCATACTATATGCACAAGAGGCAAAATATGGAAAAGAAAAACGGACAAGCAGATTTAAATTGATGAAGCAGTTGTTCAAGTGACGTCATATGCGTCACGTTAATTTAATTTTGGAATCCTTCCCAGATAGCATGCACACTTGCAGCAAGTGTGATTTTTCTTGATATTAGCTTGTCATGACAAACTTGATGCGGCAACTTTGCAGCAAACTTCCTGCAAAGTAATAAAGCATAATCGACCAACCCACTTGCAAAACAAGTTTTCTGTGAAGTTGTTATGACAAACTTCACACCACAATTGCAAAACAAGTTTGTTGCAAAGTTGATACATCACACTTACACACCACTACGACATGGATACAGTTGTATATAGTTTTGATAATTTGTAAGAAACGAACTAGGTCTATAAAAAAAATTGAAAATTCTCCATCTTTTTACTAAATATAGAACTCGCACTTTAACGAAAACATATCACCTTTTGCTTAATTTTGAAATTTTAGCGTTCATAAGCAAAATTAAACCTAAAAAACAGTCAATGTTTGTTGAAAAATAATAATTTACATTTTGTCCCATTTTAAAAGTAATTACTTTTGAATCCTAATTTCATAATTTATTCTACTAGCAAAACGTAGTTATTAGCGAAAATTGCTCTCTCTTTGACTTCAAATCATATTCTCAACTCAGAATTTAAAAAATTAATGAAATCAAGAAAACAGTTTAAAATAAATCGTATAGCTACACGATCTGTTAGCGCAATCTATCTTCTCTCAGTGTCTAGCTGGCTGAGTGGTTAGGACGACAGGTTTAGGAAGCGGGATGTCGGGGTTCGAATCTGAGGTTGTCTTCCTGCTCTGTTTTTGCTATAGTTTGTAATGAGTTTGACGCGGCAAGCTTGTGACAAGTTTGACGCGTGATGACTAACTCGATTGCGTTAACTTGTTTCAAGCTTGCACCAGAGACGCAGCCAGAAATTTTTGAAGGGGGGTGCTCAAGTAAGGGATGTGGACGGCATCAGGTCATAGGAAATGGATCATTTGAAAATTTGCCCATATCTTAAAAATAAACTTATCATGGTTAAACATCATAACAAAGCTACAATTTTATTTTACATTTTGTTATTTATTGGTTTTATTTAACATTTCGATATTTACACAATGCTATCGTTTAATAATAACATAATCACAAAATGAAATATTTACGAATGTAATTCGAGATTCTTTTGGCAAAAATACATTCTGTAAAGCAATGTTTCTTAATATTTTGTATTCTAAAGTAGTCTTCACAACTCAATTCACACTCTCCTTAACCCTATAATATATAGTCAATTTCTATTCGCTTCAATATATGCATTAAGAAAATTTTCCTTTAAACTATACCATGATAAAATTATAAATCGGAGCATGATTCATAAATTTAATTAACTCTCTTATTAGAAAATAATAAAAAATGAATTCAATTAAGTTTTTAAGATAGGATTTAGAGTTTTTGCAGTAATTTTGTTTTAAAATCTGAGCTAATTTTTTTGAAAAATTTAAATTTATGTTTGAAATTTAAAAGCTAAGTACAATGCTCATCGTTATTTATTTCCTAATTGATTTGCCCCAACTGTATGCATTTAGTAAAAATAAATGTTAGGAAGTGGTGGTTTCAAGAAGAGTTTTATTCGCTTACTACTGTTCAAACAATAAAATTTTAATTTCTTAAAATTGCCCGATTGAAAAATAAATGTGGATTATAGGGTTAAAGAATATAAATTTAAATGATGAAACTGAACCTCCTAGATCTTCTGACCGCCAGTCTATCGATGATTACTGATATATCAATGTACCGACTTCGATGAATCGACATCATCGACAATCCCGTTAATCGATTTTTACCCATTGTTGACCGTAAGTAAGTTTTATTTCTTCGCAAAGTGTTAAAACTTCTCTCGGAAGTTACTGTCGTTACGGGCAGTACCTCAAAAATGTTTAGAAGCTTTTAAATATTTGGGAAAAGAAGCTTTATTTCAGGTTCATTTAAAGCTTCGACTGCTGTCTTCGGCTTTTGGTTTGGCTCAACCTTCTGCCATTTTTTCTCTAGAGTTCAAACTCTCCTTTTATAACATCAACATCGCTATCGATATCTGAGGAATACAATGATGTCACGTCCATGACATCCTCAAATTGTTTTTCGCAGCATCTAAAGGGTAAAATATATTCCAAAAATGCTGCAATTTCAAAGCCATTTTGAAATCGACAGTTCAATTCCTCAATTAAAGTATCCAAATAAGGAATAAAAGCAGAAACTATAATAATCTTCTACATTATCTATCCCACAATTTTCTCAGTGAATTTGTCTTTGAGTTTGCCTTGGTAATTTCAATTCGAAATTGTTTTCTTCGCTTAGTCTCCGTGCTCTTTAATAAATGGTTGAGAATTTGTTTTTAGCATCATTTCTGATTTCTTCAATGCATGTTTTAATATCTTTAATTAAATTTATCACCTGAATAATCTCGACAGAATTTAACTGAGTTGCTTTGGGGCAGGCAATAAAAGACAACTTTCTTTATGTATGCACAAAAGCTACGTTATGAATTGTGATCACAAATGGCTGTAAGAAAAAATTGTGTCGTGAGCGATGTGTCCCTATCTTTTTCTTCAGAAAGAATTTCTAAGGCTAAAAGTACTCCAGGATGCAGTTCTAAAAAGATATTTACTGCTTCATGGCGTTGCACCCAGCGAGTAGCACACAAACGGGAGTGTGAGGTTTTGGGGCAAGCTACTTCAATGCTTGTCTGTAATTTGTACGTTCTTTTGGCAGAGGAATTAAAAAAAGGAACAAATTTCTTTTATCGTTCCTTGCGTATTTCGAATGGCACGAATTTTGCATGCTTCGTTGACAACTAAATTCAGCGTATGACTTGCAAAGTGCATATAGAAGACTGTTGTGCAAGTGTTTTTTATAATAGCTTGCACTCTTCTCGTGTGACCGCTCATTACAGCACATTCGTCGTAGCCTTGTCCTTTCATCTTCGTTTTATCGACTCCTTTTTTCTGTAATTCCCTTAAAATAATTTTGGCAATATTTAAGGCAGTGCCGTCTGTGATTTTAACAAATCCGAAAAAAATTTCGGATAATTTTCCTTCCAGTATGTACCGAAGAGAGAGTTCTGGGTCTTCAGGCTTATTTAGCTGGCGTTTCCAGGATGAACTTTTAGATATTTTTTTTTTTTAATTTCATCTCCAGCATCAATTCGGAAGCGCAATGCTGCTCTGAAATTTCCCTCATTTTCTTTACTGTCTTCTTTAAGAATTCCAGTATCCCGATGTCCCCGCAAGGCAATTTCTTGCCGAGCGCAAGATAATACAGTCTTTATTATGGATTCTAGAATGGCTTTGTTCTTTGATACCTCTTTGGCACGTTGATCATTTACACGATTCATTGCACTAGTTGATTTTTTATTCATGCAGTTTAAAAAATGTGAGCAGTCATGACCAGCATTTTGGTGGATTTTAGAATTTTGATGCTTCAAATAGTCTTCAATTGCAGTTCTATATTTCTTGTGGGCTTTGAAATAAAAGTATGTTCTGCATTGTGGTCAGGGGCAAATATTACGCATAATTTTCAATATGCTCCTCCCTCTTTTTCACTATATGCAAGCCATTTAAACCGATTTAGCCAATTAAATTGAAAACTCCTATTATCTTTAGATGATAGTGGAAATTTATATTCCATTCCAGGGTGCCAAAACCCCTCTTCAATTAGTTGTTTCTTCATGACGTCATCCACTACTGTATCTGTACCACAGAGTAGGGCAACGTCTCTGTTTTTAAAGTACTTGAGGAACTTTTACTTTCTGGCACAATTAAAGCAAGGTATATTTTAGTAGTAAATGCTGTACCGTCGACAATTTCTTCAGGGGGTGCTAACTTAGATGTTACGGCAGGAGTCTCTTTTCCATTGTCTGCTTCCACAGTATCGACATTCAAAGACAAATTAACTGTTGTAGATTCTTTTTACTTTCTCGTATACGAAGTATACAAAGAGAAAGTATTGTAATCGTCAAAAAATTCGAACTTGAGATTTTGACGAATCTCCACGTTTTAGACCTCCCTGAGTTCGAAAAACATAATTTTGGAATTACGTCTGTCTGTCTGTGAACACGATAACTCGAAAACTATTAGAACTACGGGGATGAAATTTGGTATGTGGGCTTTAAACATAATTTGTAGGTTTCTATCAAATTTTGGACAAAATCCGTCTACGGGAAGTCTGTCTATTTGTATGTTCGCGGTCATGTGAACGCTATAACTCAAAAACTTGAATAGCTAAATGGATAAAATTTGGTACACAGTTTTATCGTTATGAATGTAGGTCCGTATAAAAGTTTGGGCCAAATCCGTCGAAAAGAGGCGTTCAAATTGAATATTCAATTTCTTTTAATCCGATTCTCATGCGCATGCGTATTGGTAGCAATCTGTTATTGTTGTAAATTTTATTTACAACAATAAACAATGTTTTCAAGCATCAATTGTTAACAATTTTTTTATTGTTGTAAATCAAACCGATCTCATTATTTCAGCAAATCTTTTATTCACGCGCTTTTGCAATTGTTACGGCTGTGGTAGTATAAATTGTTTTCTTGGGAATTCAATTCCAAAGCAGAATTTTCGCTTTAGTATTCATTGCATTGTCTATTTTATCGCGCCTGCTTCAAAGTAATATTTTTTTGAAACGTGGCAACAGATATTTCATTTCAGGTTTGTTGGTTTGTTTCACTTTCTCGTATACGAAGTATACAAACAGAAAGTATTGTAATCGCCAAAAAAAAAAATTCGAACGCGAGATTTTGACGAATCTCCACTTAGAAAGTATACGAGAAAGTTTAGGGGAGACCACTCCCACTGGTTTCTGTGTATTTTTTGCACTTTTCTCTAATAGCAGTTTCTTTTGAACTTGACGATAATGGCTGCCTGAGAGCTTTCTCTTTTCTTTATCTGCCTCCATTTGCTTGAATTTACTTCTTGTACAATATTTTCCCTATCAAATAAAGAAAATATGCAATTGCTTTTCTGCAAATAAAACTTTTATGTCCCCTCCCCAGAAGGAAAATCGTTAACGCTAATCCTTTTTCAAAACTCTATTGCAATGCAAATTACATATTTTAAGAATCATTTCCTTAAAATTTTGTTTTTTTAATAATTGATTTTACTAAATTATAAGCAAATTAAACTTTTCTTACCTAATTTAAAAAGATATTTGAATTCAACAAATAATCTCTCTTTAAGAATTAAACACTTCTTTTTAAAATATTAAAATCAAAATTGAACAATATCAGAAACATAAATATTGCTAAAGTATAAAACATTTTGATTAAAACGTTGATGGGATTGTTGTATCAAACAGAAATCAACTTAAAATTTTCTGACGTAAATGTATGTTGATAGAAAAACATGGAATGATTCTTACCGAAACAAAGGATCCCAAGATTCAATCATACAAATTTATTTACATCATAATCCAATTACAAATTTGTGGGTGCAGGCAGAAATATCGAAATTATATGTAGATGTCCCAATATTAATACTTCAATAATTAATTCATAACATTTCAATTTGGTATTCACGCAAAAAAAACTGAGAACAGGCTTTCAAAAATCAATACTTAAACGAAATAAACAATCTTTTTCATCATTGACATCCATTCTAAGAATTACACAGCTGCATGCTTATATACCTTTAAGAACGATCCTTCTAGAAAAAGGAAATATCTCGAACTTTTTAAAACATAACGGTTTGTTGATTATTGATATCTAGAATGTTCTAGAGGTAATGAGAGCAGATTTCAGTAAATTATCCCTAAAAGAAGCTCAGCTTATAGCTTGCATAGAGGGTAAAATCAAACTGTGATAAGGCTGTGTAAATAGATCATTATTTTTCAGAAAACAAAAACGACAGTGAAAAATAAAATGAAGAAGTGATGACGATTAAAAAGAAAAATGGAGTGAAAGTTAACGTATGTTGAACAACACCACAGGATTCTAATGAAAAAAAATACATACCTTAAATTACTAAAAATCAGAAAAAACTTCAGCTAGCTTCGATCATCGGATGTGTTTAAATTTCTAAATGATTCTTAAGAAAAGAAAAAAGAAGCTAAAGATCAAGTTCAATCCAGAATATTCCTCAGGGTCTCGTATTTCTTTTTGTACAACACATTCTTTTGGAATGATACGAATTCGTTTCCGATTCCTGCGTTTGCATGAGCTTCATTTCTTTGTTTATATTCTGGGGAAGAATATTTCTCATCAGAATTGTTTTATTTTCTTAAATGATACTAAATATGCTTTGTGTGCCAGTTCTTTTCTTCTTACAATACGAATAAAATTTTATTTTAGGGATATTCTGAAAATTGTCTATTTTAGATATTTGCGATTTAAGTTCTTGTTCTTGTTTAAGTTCAATTCATCCTTAAGTTCATTTAAATTCTAAGGTAATTATTTTTATTTTTTAAACATATATTTATGAAATATATAAAGTTAAAGCTTAAAAAAATCTTGGGAGCAAAAATAAAGAAAAAATGAGCTGTCGAACTTTAAAACACTGCTTTAATTTTTTGCAGAATAGCAAGGAAAAAGTTGGGAGAAAATTGAGATGCGTGAGGGTGCCGCTGAGGATCTCAAAGAGTGCTCGAGCACCCCAGCACCCCCCGTGTCAAACTTGCTGCAAACTAAAATTGTTATCTAGGTTTGTTCATTTCGAATCTACGTGACCTATCAAGATCAAATGAATAGTTGACAATCTGCCTTCAAGAACACAGACATGCGAGGGGGGAAGTGATTAGTCCATTCACATTACCACTATCCCGAAGGCCGCGTGATCTTGACGGGGATAATGTGGCTACCTGTTGTGCCCAGTGACTACCCCAAAATAATCAGGGTGTAGTAAGCAGTAGATGACATTCGTAGTCATGTATGTCGTCTGTCTTCGACATCAGATATATTGACTACATGACGAAGATTTTATCTGTAATACTCTGACAGACCAAGAATACATTAAGTGCGTTGTTAATTGGAAGATTTATAAATTTATGTGAATATCTAATATTGTTCAGTGATCCAACCAAAACTGTAAACAAGCGGGTCTATTCTGGTACCTCAGGTTGGGTTGTTCCTGCTACAACGTGCGGAACCCACCAAATCAATTGTATCAGACCCCCAAATCAAATCTGCTTGCTGCTTCCACATAGAAGAGCAAGAACGTCATAAACGACAATGTCCTTGCATCTTTTATCATTGAACGACCTTAATAGCATCGGACGTTCCATTTTCCTGCTTTATTGAAATTTAATTCAGAATATTTTATAAATTTCCAAATTATTTCTTGGTAAAAGATTTAATTTTTATCCATAGTTTTTCACATGTTTTCAAGAAGAACTTTTATTGATACAGAAGAAGAACAGAGGAAAAATATCGGTTACCTAGGCAACTGATAATGTGTTGTGTTTGTTGATGTTTTTGAATGCGTTATGCATTTTTATATAATGAGGGTTACTTCTAGTAATGAAACTATTTTGAATCTCATAATTATGTTTCAGAAAAAAATATTGATGAGCTAAGATAACATTCTTGAATAATATATAAAACTACATGAAGGTAAGCTGGCATGGAAACTCTCAATCCGCCTACCTTTGAAGATGACGATTTATATTCTGGTTATAATGAATATCATCCGGGTTTGGATACAGCTGTGAGTATTATTGGGTTTTGAAGTTTTTGTTTTATTAACGATCTTGTTGACCATTGTACTTTGCTAGACATTTTCCATTTATTTCTGTGAGAAAAATAAATAGACAAGGAAATGTAATCTATCCTAATGTCTATCATGATTTTTTTAAAAGCACATGTTACAAAATATATCTAGACAGTTTGGGCATATTTTTTGTTATTTAAATGTATGATTCAATCCAATCTAAATTTATCGTATTGATATGTAGGTTGCCTGAGCAAACTGGAATTTGCTAATTGGCTGTAATTTTTGTATGCATTTTCTTCTTATATATAAATTTCTTTTAAAATTTTACAGTTTATGTGGAGTTTATAGTACCCACTTACTTCTTTCCTCTTAGGATCGCCAACACTTTACCGCCAAGAACGGTGATTAGAGGGCATTTGTTTTGGATGCGTGTAGATGTTTTTAACAAGTGACAAGCGCGCATGTGCACAAATTGATCTTCTCATCAGTGTTTTGCTTATCAGGCTATATTGCGTCACGTTTCGATTGGACTGCTTTGTTCAACTCTTCGATGCAATTGGTCAAAAAATTCGAATTTGAATAAAACTTCGCTTGGAGTTCTTTGGATTGAATATCGGTTCAGTACCGTGTATGTTATTCTGTGTGTTTCATTTGTCAATGAATAAACGAAGCTACGATTATTCCGCTATGCTGAAAGCGAAGCCGCTGATGATTTTGTAAGGTAAAAAATTTGCCCAGTACACACTTGAAAATGTCACAGGCATTGTGTGCGGAAATTCTAGTTCTCAGAATTTTTTTAAATACCTAGATTCCTAACATTCAGTGAAAAAGAGAAGCTACTAGTTTCCTGCTATGCTGAAAGAAAGGCGCTGATGTTTTATTAAGTTAAAAAAATTTGCCCGGTACACACTTGAAATGCCGCAGGCATTGCATGCTCAATCTCTCATTTTCAGGTGACGCATGCACAAGAGAGCAATAAAAAGCACACTGCACATCCAAAACAGTATTTGACGATGGCAAATGAAATTGCGCCAAGAAAAATTGGCGAGAAACAGGTGGGTATGGTAAACTCCACATTTACCAATTTTACTAGTGAGTGGTTAAGAGGTTATGCAGGGCTGAATGTTTTTCTATTTATTAAATAATTCTTTTTTTTATGTCCTATTTTTAACATTAAAGTAGGGTACATGAAACGTTATGTTAATGTTATAGAAATGATGCTTAAATACATGGTGTCTGAAATGTATCTTTACAATTTTAGACTTTAATAACTTCAAAACTATACTAGATAATAACAAACAGTTTCCAGCATGTGACAAAACAACTCATAATGTTTTTTGGTTTGCCAGGTTATGCAGATTTGACGAAAATGTAGACGCCACGGGAGAAAGTTCAGTGTGTAGCCTGGTTCATAGAGACAAAATCCGATGCCCAAGTGCAACGGAACTTTGGGACACACTATGGAAGGAACCAACTATTCGGGCTTGGTATACGTCATTTATGGAAACAGTAGTGTTCGCCAAAAATAGGGGACGGGTCACCCATCTGTTTCAAATTTCAGATGCTAATGTTGCATTTGGGTATAGGACTTTGTCTCTATGAAGCAGGCTACACACTGAACTTTCTCCCATAGCACCTACATTTTTCATCAAATCTACATCTACTGGAAAACAAAAAACTTTATGAGTTAACTTGCCACATGTTGAAAACAGTTTGTTATTATCTA
The DNA here is from genome assembly GCA_013235015.1 of Araneus ventricosus. Taxonomy (NCBI): domain Eukaryota; kingdom Metazoa; phylum Arthropoda; class Arachnida; order Araneae; family Araneidae; genus Araneus; species Araneus ventricosus. The sequence goes on along the minus strand of BGPR01044524.1, from coordinate 650 downwards.
GTATAGTTTTGAAGTTATTAAAGTCTAAAGTTGTAAAGATACATTTCGGACACCCTGTACTATACTTAATGTTTCATTCACTGAATTCAAAATCATCGTAAGTACATGAAAATGCAATGGAAGCTCAGTTCTTTTTGATCTGATTGAGATTTGCTTTCTTTTAGTGACTATGCATTTTTTACATCTACAAATTTTAATAGCTTCATCTCAACATTACTCAGAAGAAAAAAAGTTCTAGGATTTCTTTATCAGTAAAAAAAGTTCTACTTTAAGCAGAAAGATTTACTCAGCTATGTGAGCTGCTGTGGAAAAACTGTTGGTATGACTAAATAAATAATACTTGTATTTGGATATGCAGTTATCAATTTTAGAAAAATGGCAAAGAGCAAAGGGTGAAATATGGATGTATAAATGTATAAAAAATATGAAGTATTTGTAAATTTGTAGAAAATATTTAAAATTTTTTTTGCATTTGGATTGGGCTATCTTTTTGCATCAAGCTTTTAAGTATTGTAGTTAAAAAAGGAACAACTTTGATATATGGCATGACTGGCGATAATTTTATATTGGCAATTTTTTGTCGCCTAACCGAACATTGTATCTTTAAGTCGCCAAAACAAAATATCGCCAATGGGGTCCTATATTGAAGC
>BGPR01044523.1:0-12586 GCA_013235015.1 Araneus ventricosus | reverse complement strand
AACAATGAAAACAAAAACGGGCTGGAGGCGACAACCCATATTCTAGAGTCGAGAAAGTCGGATAACTATACTAAAGGTAAAATTAAATCCAAAGATAAGGAGCGCCAAAAGTACCATTTCGTGCAGAAAAGAAATTGGAAAGTCATAATATCTTGTGTCAATTTGTCATGTGTTACAAAATCCAAAATACCATGACCGAACAGCAAATTTAATTGGAAGAAAAGTCTTGTGTACAAAGCTTAATTTGGGTTATTTAAATGAACATCCCGTTTTGAAGCAACAAGAGAGCTATTTTGGGCCGCACCTCGTCATTTTGAACCTCGGTCAAATGACGAGGAAGACACCTGAGCTTCCACCCCCTCTCCAAACTTCGGTACCACACCAGCAGGAGGACGTTTGCCCATTACGTATGATTTAGTGTGGAACTTTGATACAGCAGAGTATGAAAAGAAGGACTCGCAGTTTTGGAATTGTGTGATTTTTTGTGAGAGTAAAACACCTGCGATCCAGATTCACAGAAAAAAGTTGGTTTTTTTGGTGGGAAAGTAAATTCAACATCTATGATTCAGATGGGCATCAAACACTTGGAGTGCAGAGCTCGAATTAAAGAATATTGGAGGAACCGTTAACACCGAAGCAGTTCGATTATGGTTTAAGCTGGGCATTCACGAAAAAGGTGTGCTATGCCATTTGCCCCAAGCCTCGGTTTTTTCCACAACCCATTCAAGTCGAAAAGTAAGTAAAAATTTAAAAAAAGTAATTACATCATTCACGGAGGCTCCAAAGTGCGCTACCGTCGCTCTCCGATCCCCCATTCCTCCTCCCCCTCAGGGCGAATGTCCGATTTAATCGCCTCGTCTCGAGGACCCAATCTAGGAAAAACCTTTGTTCTGCCGCTACCCGCGCAGCGATGTCTTCAAAAGAACACCAGGCCATTCCAACCAGCTTTCAAAGTATTCGGAATTTCATCACTTACATCCATTTGAGCCAATTTCCATCGGATTGTAAAACTGAAGACTGGTGCTTTCTTCCCGTGTACCAAAAATTCCACGGTGGAAGAGGGATGAATGGCCCGCTTTAGAGTTGTGTGGCAGCTTCTGAAGTATTCAATTTAGATATTATCGAGGGGTTATTGAATCGATATAGCTATTTGGATATGTTGATAGGAAATGATCATCAAGGTGCTTCTAAGTTATGACTTGAGTGGTCATACATTTTCCAACAAGATAATAATCGCAAAGATAATACTCGAATTTTACAAGAATCACAGCCATATTAAGCTCGAAGACGGATCAAATTTCCACCTTAATCCCCAAGTATTAATCCCATTAAGCATTTATGGAACTACCAAGAGTGAGAATTAGCAAACGAAACATCAGAACTAAAAGTGATCTCAAAGCATAGAGTAGCAGTACAGTAGCTAGAATAGTAGCCAGAGGAGTAGCAGAAAATGCCATCATTTGTCGCTCAAAATTTAGTGACTTCTATGACATCAAGAAAGAAAGCAGTAATTAAGGCCAATGGTTATCCAACAAATTACTAATATTTAGATTTGCTTTTTTAAACACTTTTACTAAGTTCGAAATGTTTCATGTTTGTATGTATGGTTGGAATATTATGATCGATATTTCACTTACTTCTTAATGCACTAAAATTCTGAAAATTTCTATATTTATTGCATCTTGATGAATATGCAATATTTAATAATTTTAGAGCTCTCAATTATCAATTTAAAAAATATAGTCGCAAAATTAGGTTCATACTAGGTGAGTTTCCGTGGTGCCATCTATAGTATTTTTGAGAAATTAAAAAAGTCCTTTAAAATCCAGTAAGTCGATTCGCATTCCGTTATATTAAGAATAATTCATTACTGTGTAAAGTTATATCACAGTGCATAAATAATCACAATTTTTTCATATGGTGCAATAATGCATAGGGTCCATTAAGTGCATCCTAGCAGCGTTTTCTTTTCAATAAAATTATTGCTTTAGTTAGTTTAAGTATAAAATATTTATAATACTGAATTATGACATAAATTAAGGATTAAAAACAGGAAAATAAAAAATATAAAATAACTTTAAAAAAACGCTTTTACTAATGCATTGAAAAGAAAGAAAATAATTTTTCCACAAAAATCTGGAGGTCAAAAAAAAAGTCGTAAAAGCGTGAGGCTCTGAAAACAACAGGAGGAAAATATAAAACCACAATGATTACCATAAGAAACAAAATGTTATTAAACATTCATCATATAAAATATATTATAAATGTGATTACAATTCTAATTTACTTACAGCTGTTCTAAATGCGCCTCAAGTTTTTCCGATTGTTGTTGCCACTTCCAAGCTTTTGAGGAATTTTTTTTGTGTGTTTTAATGCATTTGTTAAAGCGTTTTTTTAAGGCTTTTTTTTTACATTTATTTTTAAACTTTGTTTCGGTTTGCATACTTAATTTTCTGGTTCAAAATGCATGTTATTTTAAGTTAAACTCGTTTTAAAATTAAATTTTAATATTTTTTTTATAACATTTTATTTTTAAATAAAGGTGATTTCACTGTTGTTGAAATAAATAATTACTTGTAAGTGAAGATATATTATAAGTTGGATTTTTAATTCAAAAGAATCGTTATTTCTACTCTGCATACTTTTGTGACTAAGTGTTATTATATGCATTTTCCTAATACGTAATTATTGCTTAATATATTAGCATACGTTTAGAAATATTTAACTGTGGTTAGTGGTGCATCCCCGCATTTTCCCCAAATTGCGTTATAGTAAAAGCTTCCAAATAATTAGAGAGAAATTCTATATGATCTCATTATTTCTATGCGTTCCGGAATTGTGTCTCCAGGGACAATGTTTGCTCTCATTAGCAGAGAAATTTTCGAGACAGAAGATTTCTGAAATAAGACTCCAATTGCTTTTTCGTTTCAGATTTCTTTGTTCCGTGAACAAAAAATTCTCAACGGCTTTCCATTTTTTCTTCCTATAGACATAAAAGAATAAATGGCGGTTTTACAGAAGCGATGGATGGAAGGCTACGTTTTTTTCGTTCCAAAGAGAGTTAATCTTATTCAGTTAGTTAAAGACGATATGAAAGCCACGAGTTTTTGATATATAAAGCCACAATAGGTAATATTGTTAATATGAAAGGAAAAAATTGTTCAAGCTTTGTTTCAAGTGGGAAAATTGTTCCAAATACTTATCCAAGCAAAATACCGCAGTTCTTCGAATATTGCAAAGGTGAGATATTTAATGTTAAAGAAAATCAAATATTTGATGCAAAATCATTAAAATGCTCAGTACGCAAATCAATTATTAAATGCTCAAAAAGGCAAAAAAATTATCATCGTCTTTCACCACATATATCGTCATATCGCTGAACGCAGAACATGCTGCAGAATTCTTTTTAAAAAGCATTTATCAGGACAAAAATGGACAAAATGTCCTAACAATAGATGAAGATTTAGGATATTTAAATGTCAGCAAGAAAAATTTAATTTATTATTATCAAAGAGGTGAAAAAATCTTATAACATGGTTCACAGAATCTAAAGTAAGTTTTTCTAAGGAAATTATTTTTTGGCTGATTTTTCATATAATGGCAAAAAAATTAAAGAAAGTAGATAAAAATGTTACGATCAATTCCACATACTATCAGGAACATATTTTATCTACAATCTTCAAATATGAAAAAAACATCTCTCTACCCATAATGCCTTCAATCAGTAGAACTGCACTAAAACAAAGCGAGCAGCCGCACATCACAATCCACTGTTAATTTCCTGTAAAAAATAGAACAAGAAGTGTTTATTAAGACTAAAACCTTCACTGATATTTCTGTAAATAGTTCTCGTCCACCCATGAGTTTTAGACATATTGGACTTTTAAAAACCACATTATCCAAACGTCGACCTACAACATTTTCCACGCTTTGGAAAGCTGTTCAAGAGAAATGGAACAAACCTCCTCCTATACCACAAAAAATCATTATTGTCATGGAAGTTACGATGTAGAAAGATAGTTAAGAACACGGACTATCAAAATAGACATTTCAAGCACACAATAATATGTAAAATGTTTCTTAAAATGCCATAAAAATCGTATAAAATTGCTCATTTAGAGATTAAATGAGCTTCACCATCACTATTGCGCCACCACAGGAACAGAGAACCTGCTTATTTATGAAATAACTTCTTACTCCGTGCGGGCCGTTGTGGCCTAGCGTCAAGGTCTCGGCTTCGGGACTGGAGTGTTCTCTGTTCTAAACCCGATTCCACCGAAGATTCGCCGTGCGTGTGGCCCGCTGCACGCTAAATCATAAGTAGTGGCCAAATATCCTCCTGATGGTGCGATGTGGAAGTCTGGGGATGTTACGAGCTTAGATGTCCTCTGACAGCGGTACAAAATTACGAGGCCCGTCAAGAATTAGCAACCCGTATTGCGTTAAAACGGGGTGCTAATATAACTAAACTAAACTTATCAGGAATGGCGCTAGAGTTTACCCGGCAGGGGGTCACGGTCTCATCAACTGGGGCACAACCTGCTGCATTGGGGACGAGTGTAATGAAATTAGTCTCAAGTGTTCTCCAGATTATTATTTATCAACGTATACTCTCCATTATCCGTCCGCGGGTTATCCGGTTTGCTGATTATCCGTGCTGATTCCGGACTCACAAAAAATTTAAAGAGAAAAATTTTCACGCTTATCATGCATTTAAAATCGATGTTGATGTTCGATGGAGAGATTCATTCGAGAAACTAGTGAGCCCTGACGGCGGAGGTTAACAAATAAATTTTTTTTCTTCCTCCACGTCCAATCTCTACCGGTTCAACCCCTAATTTTCCGAGAAATGAACCATCCAATTCCTGCGAGCCCATTCTTTTACGAACACGCTTCTCTCTGACACGTCAATCTTTAAATCCTTCGTCTTTTTTCACTTTCACACGTGCTCCTTTAGTTTTTGCGTCTTGTTTATCGTCAGCTAGTGGCGTGAAATTTTTTACTGGTAAAAATGAGTGGTGTGAAACGAAAACGAAACGTTTTAAATGTTAAACAAAAATTAGAAATCCTTCAAAATCTTGATAATGGAGAATCAACTAGTAGTGATGCAGAAGATGTACTAAATGAGGGAAATATAGTTTCTCAATCTGCTGCTCTACAATCTGTGGAAACGTTGTTAGATTATATGGGGCAAAGCGGATTTGATAACGGTGACATTACTGCGGTTCGTAAAATATGTGTCGATATACGACAAGAGATGAACAAATAGCAGAGACAAAAACGCAATATAGAATTTTTAAAGCATTAAATATTAAAAGGATAATTCCTAGTTTGATGTTATACATCATGCAAATGTAAGTAATTTTTATATTTTTGCACTGATGTTGATTTTTCTTTAATAAAAAGGAGTTTTCGGATAATCCGTGTTTTTCTATTGTCCGTGCGATCCCTACCGGCGATTAACCCGGATAATAGGGAGTGCACTGTACTGTTGAATACCCAGTACAAATATTTTCCCCGACGGGATACAAAATTTTTCCCCGATGGGGGCCCTGTGCTTCCTCTGGTGCCACCCTCGAAACTTATACCAACATTCAAATATGCTTAAAAATATTTTGAAAAATTTATTAAGATTAGAGAAAAAAATGCATGTAAATAAAGTCGATGTTATTCAAAAACTAATATTTTTGAATTTTAGTTTGGGGTAAAAATTACTTTAGTACCTTTAGTTCTGAGCAGTAGTTAGCATTCATTAGTTAAAAATATATATTTTTCATTGTTAAAGTATTATTTCAAAACTAATATCTCTGTTGAAAAATATCTCTAATCAGGGTATTCTTGATCTTTGTTTCCGGATATATCACATTGTTATTTAGATTGAATGGCTTAAACAAAATAATCGAAGTATTATTTGAAGAAATGAAAGTTTTTTTAACAATGGCCCATAAAACAGAAAAATTGCAATAATACCCGATTAATCAAATAATGATATATTTTACAATTGTTTTCGAGCGATCTTTTCTGCTGGAGTTATTTGCTTCAAATTTTTCGTAGTGCTTTCAAAACGAAAAGCTATGGATGTGTTTGTTAATGTGGCAATTTATTTGCAAATTTTGTTGTGCTCTGTAATGGTTGCAGCCTACGGTGAGTACATTTTTGTGTTGCCTATATTGGGTTATGCCTTATTAGTGGAGTTATTCAATTATGCCAAATCAATGATGATATGCAAAGATCAGATCACTGATGGAAAGGCCGAGCACAGTCATCTGAAACAAGGCACAATCCCCATTGTTCGTAAACGCTCAATCTGGTTGTTTTGCAAAGCTCTGAACATGGAAGCAGAATTAGCAATTGATTTGGATGCTAAAAATGACAATATTGTGCAAACACCAGTGCCTAAGGTCCGCAACCCAGAAGTATTGAGTATCTGCAAAAAACTTGGCATAAAGGCGAAACTGGAATTACCAAGAAATTATGAAATGGCCAAACCTAACGCCATTCCAACCGTCTTTACTAAAGACGTTTACATGTTGTGCAGGGCTTTGAAAATCAAAGCTCAAATGCAGACTTAATTGTTGCAGAAATCCAAATCTTCGGATGCCAAGACCTTGTTTAGCAGTTGGCTGAGAGCTGCTGAACTTGGAAATCACCGAAGATTAAAAAGAACAATTGAAAGAATGAAGGCATGTTATAGATATTGTTCCCCTAATGACTTCCTGTAACAATGCTTATTTGAGAGATTTGACGCACTTATAACATATATATATTGTTCCTGTAATTTCTTCATGCGGCGTTGCTCATTTGAAATATTTTACGAACAAGTAACAAACATATTCTTTCTGATACAGTACCTTGTTTGGTAGCGGGCTGAGAGCTGCTGAACCTGGGAATTAACAGAAGATGGCAAGAACAATAAGAGCATATTATAGATGTTGTTCCTGTAATTTCTTCATGTGGCGCTGCTCATTTGAAAGATTTGACGAGCAAGTAACAAACATATTCCTTCTGATGCAGTACCTTGTTTGGTAGAGGGCTGAGAGCTGCTGAACCGGGGAATCCACAGAAGATAGCAAGAATATATAAAAGAGCAGTGGCTTGATATAGATGGAGTTCCACTAGTGTCTTCCAGTATCACTGCTTATTTGATGGATTTGACTCACATGTAACTAATGCATTCCTTCTGATGTAATACCGTGTTTGGTAGCGGGCTGAGAGCTGTTGAAACGGGGAATTCACTGAAAATATTAGGAAAAATTATAATAAAGACAAACATTTTTCGTGTATTTCCTCCGAGGCCTTCCAGTACTGTTGTTGTTTAGAGCGCTCTCTCACAGAATAAACTGTTCACCAAGTTTCTTTGGTTTCTGTTTCTTTATTTGGCAGCTGGCTGAGAGCTGTTGGAAGTCGAGATAATGACTGAAGATGACAATGCCAGTTCAATGGACGGATCGACTCTCTTGACCATCTTTCACCTAATCATCTCATTCATCATGACCTCTTTTGTGAGTTTTGGTGTTTTTCTGGAATATCACATTCCTTAATAATCACTTCATGAGAAACGAATTTGCATTTGAAGAACTTTATAAATAATAATTTTTATTGAAATAATACATTTTTTGGCTAATTTAGTATCACGATATAGCTACATTATCAGATTTGCATACATTGTGTAACATAATTTTATTCGGTAGAAAAAGACTTACAATAATGTAGTTTCAAATAAATATTTTCGGCTTTCTTCCTTCTGCCTTTTTGTGAGTTTTGGTGTTTTTTCTTCTATTCTAAAATTCATTATTTTGTCAAATTTGAAGTTGATTATCGTAAAGGATAATTTGATTAAGGGGAAGTTTATCAGAAACATTCTCAATTTCAGAACATTAATTGTAGCTAGAAATTGCGGAAAACAAATTTTTTTCAAAAAATAAATATTATGAAAATTTTAATGCAATCTTTTATCAATGTTCTAAGCCATAGAATATATATATATGTATATTATATAGTTATATATTTTTCAAACAATCAAAAAATGAATTAAACAATGAAATACACAAAGATAGATTAAAAGCTTGTATAGCTATTATATATATATATATATATCAATATCATAAAAGTCAAAAATATTAAAATAAAATGGAGAGACTGTAGTAAATGTGATGTATGTGTATGTGTGTGTGTGAAGATTTGTGGAGAATATGATATTGATATATTCTCCACAAATCTTCTTGAATTGCAGCATTTTTGCGCATTCGTTGCGTTTGTGTACATAATAATTTTATTATAGGTTTTATGATGGAGAATTCAATAATTCAATTTGGTTTACTATGCCTAACATGTCGTGTGTATTCCTGACAGCCGTCACTAAAAAGTATAAAATAAAAATTTTAAGGTATAAGTTTTTATTCAAAATGCACTTTAAATGAGAATATATTTTTGTCAAAATGAACTCAACAGTAAAAAATAATTTTTCTGATTACAATAAAATGAATGGTTCGAATAAAAGCAAGGGCGCCTTATATAGCTCCTTATATTTTGTGTACATTTCTTTAAACAAATGGAATATTCCTAGAAGGTAAAGGCTCCCACGCTTTTATTCGAACCATGCATTTTATTGTAATCAGAAAAATTGTTTTTTACTTTTGTGTTTATTCTGAAGAAATTATAATGCGTAAACGTATTTTCTCATTTAAAGTGCCTTTTGAATAAAAGCTTATACTTTAATTTTTTTTATTTATTTTATTATCTTATTCCTTTTATTAAGTCACAACTTTGCTTTGAGTAAAAGTGTTCTGATTTCTTTCCCCCAAAAGCGACGAAATGTGTTTCATCATTTGAGGAGGATAAACTACAATGTCGGAGAAGATATGATTTTGGAATAATCATATACACCAACTTAAAATCTTTGAATTAGGTTTATTAAAATTAGAAACAATTCCATCTACGTTCTTGAGGAAAACACACGAAAGCGGATGGCCATACACTAATTTACCCATTATATCCCGACGGTACTTAAAAGTCCCACTTTAATCACACTTATATCTTTGTAATATGACGTTTTTCCTTGACGGAATTCGCAAAAACACGATGAATGTAGTTCCAACTGCAAGCAGTAGTTAGCAACTGAAGGCGGAAATTTTTTTAAAAAATTATTAATTTTATTCATTAAGTTGTATTAATTAAATATAAAAGTTTTTTTTCTTTCGTGGGGTTATTCTGCTCCAAAACGTATCTAATGGTTCAAAATAAAATTGCAAATTCGCTGGTAAATTAATTCGGGATACAAAGTGTTAAAGAATAAAAAATTCTAAAGTTGCACCAAATTAAATAAGCTTTTAATATTTACATAAGAAGCTATTTTAAGAATAAACTTCCAGAGAGCCACGCCTTTCTCCCAGAGAGTATAACATTTTTCGAGGCCATCAGCTGCAGACAACTCGATATCGAAAATTCAATTTTCGGTACCGCGTGGCCTGAACGGATAGATCAATAACATGAGCTTGGCATTTTAATGCATTAAATGAAAGGGTGCTTAAATTAATTTCTCCACTCTGACTACAGGGTGATTGATTTGTTCTGTTGGGGAATCTAATCGGTTTAATGCACAATAATGGGCTATATAGGTATTTCAGTTCCGGTTAATAAATTCATTGGCACATTCCCCTCCCCCCCGGAAAAGAGTTGTTCTTAGTTAATATTTTTTACTCTCTCGTTTACGAAGTATACAAACAGAAAGTATCGTAATCGTCAAAAAATTCGAACTCGACATTTTAATGAATCTCCACGTTTTAGACCTCCCCGAGTCCAAAAAACACAATTTAGGAATTATGTCTGAGAACACACTAACTAGAAACGGTTAGAGCTAGAGGGATGAAATTTGGTATGTGATCTTTACACATAATTTGTATGTTTCAATGAAATGTTGCGACAAAATTTGTCCACGGGAAGTCTGTCTGTCCGTGTTCATGTAAATATAAATCAAGAACTTAAATATGTAGATGGATAAAATTTGTTACTCAGTTTTCTCATCAGGATTGTAGGTCCGTATAACATTTTGGACAATATCCGTCAAAAGATTGACTGTCTATCGGTCTGCATATTCATATACATGTGAACACGAAAACTCCAAATGCTATGACTTAGATAAGTAAAAATTGGTATGAGGTCTGCATTAACTGCTGTTTATTGCTGCTTATCACGTGAGTTTAAAGACAGTCATGACTAAGATCTTAAGAAACAAATCTTAACACGTTCTAAAAGATAAACGGCATTTGGCTACGGATCAAAACGAATTTTCTGATGCTCCACGAGCATCCTAGAAATACGACAAATTTCTTATCGCATGACATTAAGGTGAAAGCGCGACTCGTGGAAATTGTCGACTGTACTTTTATTGCGAGTTGCGAATTGTAATTATACTTGGTGTAGATATTTCCAAGCATAGTTACTCCTGTTTAGATTTCTCCTGTTACTATCAGTAATTATTTTAGTGCTATGTCTAAATTCCTCTAATCGTTAATTACATAAGAATTTATTTTGGATTGATATTTGGGAAGGCTGCCCATCTTTCTTCTCATTGTTTTCAGCAAATTTGTTTCCCTGCCTTTCTTTATTGATCTTCTGTTTCGTTACAGTTGCTTTTACTGTAATCAGAGTAGTCACTAATGGTTTTTCAGTATAATGGCATTTATATCTTCAATACGATAAGAAAACAAGTATTTATGCATCACTAGATTTAAAATGTACTTTAAATTCTTTTTGAATCATAAACGCTGATTTTTCGCATGCTTGCTATTTCTGTCTTTTCTAAAACTTTACAATCAACTCTATGAAATAGCACACCATCCATAAAAAGAGCAGTAAAACACTTTCGCATCCCAAAGAATTTTAATGGAAATGATTGTAAATTATCATTTTGGGGATATTGTGAAGATATTAGCGGAATGCATGGATACTACAAAAAGTTGTGTGTTCACGGCAATCTAGATTCCTTCGAAATGCAAAATATTTGAGTTCGCTTTATTGGTCAAACAACTTTAGGTTTAAGCAAATGCAATAATAGTTCGATTTGAACTTCAACGAAACATAAAATGATTATTTTCAGGTTAGACAAATAGACTGCCTGGTAGAGAAGAATACCGCACCACGAAGAGGCAAACTCTTTATCATCAATACATTTTAGTAGAGTACACATGCGTAAGTAACTACAGTAGAACCCCGCTTATCCGAAATTCCGGTTAATCCGAACCGATTTTATTTTCCAAAATTATGTGTAATTGTAAAGATTACCTGAAAAGATTTAAATATACATACTGAGAATAAAAAATTACTTTTTCAGCATGCATAATTTTATACACATTGAAGAATCTAATGCAATTCACCGTACGATAAGGTAGGTCACTTCATACAGGAGCACGTCCATTATTCTAATGAAAGGGGGAGAAATATTCTCTTTTTATTGCTTTTGAATAAAAGAATTCAAGAGATATTAGTTCTGAGTATTTATAACTTACATTTTTTTAGTAGACATCTTTTTCTTTTCTATTTTTATCGCAATTTAGAGTAATCCGAATTTTATGTAATCCGAACAGGCACCGGTTCCAATTAGTTCGGATTAGCGGGGTTCTACTGTATATCATTACTAGAAGAATTGTGTCCGTCTAAGCCGGCTTTTGGCTCGGCAAGCATATCTTGTAACAGATTCACTCATGAAAGATGTAGTACAATATCACATGCACATTGGCAAATTTTAGCTATAACGTCCGTCCTATACTTTGAAGATCCCATAATTTAGTAAAAAGATCTGTATTCAGAAAGTTTCCGAATATTCAGGGAAAAAATCTTACACAAAAAAAATGCACTGACATAAAAACTAATTCCGAAAACTGAATTAAAATCAATTAGGTAAAAACTTTCTTATATTGCCTGTGCTGTTGTATGCTAGCGAAACTTGGACATTAAACGTAGACGTCCAGCGAGCTCTGGAAACTTTTGAAAGGAAAGTGTTAACAACTATATTCGGGCCTGTACAGGAACAAGGCCGATGGCGAACCAGATATAATTTTGAACTTAATAAACTTTACAAAGAACCTCAAGTTATACAAATCATCCGAAGTAACAGACTGAGATGGCTCGGCCATGTCTGGAGAACCCCCAAAAATAACCCGACTAGATTGCACACTTTCAAGAACTCCGGGGGAGCCCGTGCCCGGGGCAGACCTTGAACAAGATGGCTGGACGATACAGAAAATGACATCAAAATTTGAAAATAAAAAAACTGGCAAAGAGTTTGTTTGGATCGTCTGAGCTGGAAGAGGCGTGCTGTCGAGACATCTAAGATCTGCAACAGGTTGTTACGCTCTTAAAGAAGAAGAAGAAGGTAAAAACTTTAAACACTCAAATCAAAACTAATTAAGAAACATAGATTAAAAACATTTAGTAAGAAACCTTAAAAGTTGTTTAACAATACTCAAATCAAAACTAATCACTAAAAAGAATTAATTACGAAAACTGGATTAAAAACAATTAGTAAAAAATCTCAAAGAAACACTCAAATCAAAACTGAATACTAAAAAAGAACTAATTACGAAAA
>BGPR01044522.1:0-12587 GCA_013235015.1 Araneus ventricosus | reverse complement strand
CTTCGCAGATACAACCAGAGAGAGAACAAGCCGTCGAGCAATTAAATCCTAGTGACGATTAGTCATAAAATGACGATACGACATCCAATGCTTACAACACGATAAACTAAGTTGCATTAAAACTGTATATTAGATTATTGTAAATACTTCATAAATGTTGTAATAATGTATTGTTTTGTAGTATATAATGTAGAAATGTAGTCAAATGTACAGAGTTCCAATTTTAATGGAAGTCACATAAAGCCTGATCACCCACTCTGTTACCAATGCTGTATAACCCTCTTTCCTAACACCATTGGAATAGAGGGATCTAAAAATATGGAAAGGCCCGAGTTCCTCTTTCAAAGATAAAGGAAATTCACCCATCCCTCAAAAACCAAAATGACATCTGGTTCTGTCTGAATTCTAAGAAATCCCCCCCTTTCCCCCCTAACCCATCTGGGCGAGCCACTTTAACGAAAAAAGCGAGCGCCACGGGCGTGAAATCAATCCAACTTAACCAAAGGGGGTGGAAATCACGCATTGATATTCAGACGTTTCCGCGAACTTCTGCTTGTAGGGACGTTCCCATATCGATAGAGAGAAAGAGCTTACTGTTGATCCCATAAAGATGCTTCAATTACAGGCCGACAAATTAGATTTAACATTCTCAGAATTAATTTTCCGACTATTATTTATGTATGTATAAACACATCTTGCGGAAATGAAGGTGGAAGCAATGTAATATTTAAAAAAGTATTGAGATAAAATCCTTAAAGTTGTTATTTACTGAATTAACTGTGCTGATCACATCGCATTAAGTGTTTTGTCCAGTTATTGATTCGGTTATTTTTTTATAAAAAAACTGAATACGGAATATTTTGTGATCAAAAAACAGATTAGTTCTCTTAAAGTCGAAAAAAGACCTAAAATCGTTATAATACAATTTTCATTGAAAAGAAAAACACTTCCTCAAGAAGCATTCAATAAGGAAAATTAAAGCAACATAATGTCTCAAAGCAATTTTTATTTTCCAAAAAATGCAATAGATCTTCCAGATACTAACATAAAATAAATCTGCAAAATTAAACATTGCTTTAGATAATTTATAGGTATCCATTATTGTAACATATGTTAAAATTTAAAATAAGTTACAGGAATAATTTCGTCAGAAAAAGATACGATAAATCTTTTAATTTACCTTGATTTTTTATATAAAACAAAAAGTAGGCTAATTATTTATATAAATGAATAACCTAATCTTAACACAGTGCTTGTGGGAAACGCTAATACGCATTTTAATTGTCTTAAAAGTTTATATGAAGTAAGAACATATGATTATTTCAGTCATCATTGTGTTAATAAATAATAGTGAAATAGCAATATTCTCGGACTTATTAATTCAAGTTACTATTCTTCAGTTTTAAATGCGTTCAAATTAGGTTAAAAATATAAAAAAATCGTCTTTAGAAGTGAATGAAACTTCAAGGGATAAATCAATCGAAATAAAAGAAAGGACACACGATAAATCGGCTCTTGCCAGTACATGGAACGAAAGGAACGCAGATGTGCAATTAACTAAATCTGCGGAGGCTATTTAAAGTTCGCGAGAATTAATTTATGACTTAATTGTGCAAGATAGGTGATCCTTTAAGAAAGGACTCAAGGAACAAAGTTTCATTTTCTCTGAAAAGAAAGAAATGAATTCCCTAAATTTCCCAGTTTCTAAATAGCAACTTCTCTACATTCGAATTTATTTTTAACTCTGACTTCAGATATAAATTCAATGCTTCTGAATTCATACAAGTAGTTTAGTTCAGAGCTGAACTGAAAACTTTGATAAAAGAGAAGATCATTATTTAAATTGACTGCCTTTCTATACTTTTGAGACGTAAGCTTTCGAAATATGCTGCTCGTCTTTTCAGCATAAAAATAATTCTGTAGTCTGATGAATGAAATGCTAGTTCTATTTTATGTATATACAATTTGTTACATTCGAATCTACGGACACACAGTATTTCAAATAGAGTAGTTTGACTCTATAGAAGATTTTTTAAATTACCTTTCTTTATGGTACATTAATTTTGAATCAAAGCTTAAAATATATGCTTTAGAACTTAATAGATGTTACTCGGATGATATTATTAAAAAATAATAGCGTTCGTAAATAGAAAAACGTGCTTTCATGACATTTTTGTTCTTCGTAACGGTTTAACTATGTCTCAAAAACCTATAATAATAAAATAGAATTTCTGCGATTAAAACTACCAATTGCAATATCATTACTATTGAAAATAAAGCACTAACTCAATTTATATAAGATTTTTTTAAATATCAATAGTAACATTTCATTTTACAAAACCGTACAAAGAAGGTATTTAAAATAAACTACCTAATGAGTTTCATTTGATGTACTTCTTAACTACTCTAAAATCTGTGCTAAACTTTTTCTCGTTATTGAAATACTAGTTACAAAAATATATCTTTAAAGGGCATACTTTCAATAAAAAGGATAATACAAGAGTGTACTATAATCGATAACATTTAGTTGTAGATTCCAAGAGATAAAAGAGCAGAAATTTCCTATTTATTCTTTTAAATATATCGATTTCATTACTCTTCACTCTTTCCCAATGAAGTTCTTTGAAAATCTTTCCTCTATATTAAACACTAGCAGTACGCGTACGACGTGTCCCGTGGCATAATTATTTCAACAAAATAAAAATAGCCCAAAGTTTTGAAAACGAAATCAAAACATATATATTATTGATTTCGCCCTTGATTTTTAGTTAGAAGTACACACAGGAACTTTCTTTTCACTAAAGATATCAGCGTATATGCGCGACTATAAAACAAATCAAATGATTCTTGGATCAGTAAAATGAAGTAATTAAGATTAGCTGACGCAATAAAATGATCGAGAGTATAACGTGACTTTCGCTTGATACCGCCAGCCAATAGGATAATAGAAATGCATTCTGGGAGCTGTGAGTAGCCTTGGGTCGGACGAAAGCTTTGTCGATTCGGATATGCGAGAGAAAACGTTTTTAACTGATCAATAACAAAATTCATTGAAAATCGGAGAAAAAAGATATTTTAACCATTCTTGTTTTAAAACAAGGATATATATTCCGGTTTATACCTAAAAAAATGAAAATGATAGCGTTATTAGAACAAAGGATGCAAGAAAATAAAAATTGAAAGTTAAAAATATAAATGAAAAGTGACTATTATTTAAAAATTTCTCAAAATTCAGTAAATTATGTTAAAAATTCAAAACAAACTTCATTAGAACAAGCATTGCTTGTTCTATCCGATGGTGCACTGATTGTTTTTTAATGATCATTAGAAAAGATACTACAGCCGTAAACGTGCCAAAAATGACCCTAAACAACACAAAACATTAAATAAAAAATTTTCTAGATTAAATTTTAAAATTCCGGCTTCGAGGTGCATTGAGTCAACATTACGACTATCTGTGTGCCAAATTCCATGGTTCTAAGTGTGATAGATTCGTCTGTACATCGCACACACAAACATTGACTTTTATAAGTATACATTACTTCAAAAAGTTTCACGTCACTATTAATATAAGCACATTAACGAAGCGTTCTAAAAATGCTTCTATCAGATATTTCAAAAGAATCCTTTAACATCCGTTCATGATCTCTCCCTTGAATCTTCAGAACACCACATAGTTCATATTTGGCCTACGCATTGTGGATACCCATTCAGGTTTCGTGAATACTGATTAAAATCACAGTTGTGAAATGAAACTTCAGAATCAATAATCGACTTGACATCCTCCCTTAAATATGTATCCTGTTACGTCGGAAAGTCGTTGGCTTGCAACAGGAAGTTATTACTTTTTGGACCCACGAAAGTTGCAAGGAATGAGACTTCCGAAAGAATGCCCGCCGGATTTCCTATGAAATGGAAATCGTGAAAGGGTTTTGCGTAACTCTTCCTTTAGATGTCGACGAAAATGAATGTCCAGAGGATTTCAATAGTTGAGAAGTATTGACGAGTTATTCGGACGTATCCTTGATTCAAATATGAAATATTTAAATAAAAGTGTCGCGTTCGAATTTCGAATGCACTGTAGAAAAGACAGTATAAAAGACGTGGTATATTCGATTGCAAGTAGTATTATATTTTAAAAATGGAATTTCGAAAATTGCTTGATGTTCAGAGGAAAAATTATTCAAAAAATAATTAAAGCTATGGAAATTATTAAAGCTGGAACTACTATTAACCCATTGAACTCTCAAACCATCAAATTAACTTCATACAAGTTTAAAAAAATATTCTTATCAATACCCAATGCTTTTATCTTTATTATGGAAACTAGCAAAACATTATATGCAATAAAAATGAAACTATAATATCGCTGTAACAAAATTAATTTGAACTTTTTTATTGTAAAATTGTGGCTTATAGTAATATTTAATGTGGCTACATAAATGTTCCATTTAAAAACGTTTAATTATGTAAATTCATAAATCCTTCGAGAATAATTTTTAACAAACGCAAACATAAAATTTTTGCAGATTTCACTTTATTCTACAAAGAAAAGAATGGGTTTTCTGCATTAACATAAAAGCACTATAAATTTGAATTCTATTTAAGATAAATAAAGCAAATGGCTGCAAAAATTACACTATTTTATTCCACAAAAAATGTATTAAAATAATATTTAAATAAGATTCTTTTTTCAATACAGCGATGAAGTTGGGCTATAACAAAATTCAGAACCGTCTCAAGTAGCTTTTATTAAATAAATAATATAAAAATAAAACCCAATGCTCTCGGTACATAACACTATAAAGTACTGAATTCAAAGTAAACAATTTATTTTACTGGGAAAGTGTATTTTATAACAATTTTATATCAATTGAAAATAGTGATACTTTTATAGCTTAGAGAATATGTAAGCAGTGTAAATAATTTATACTCGTAGTGAATTTATAAAAGCTCTTAAAATAAAATAAAAGTTTTTGTTTACTTTAGGCTTTTTCTTTATACTGAGTTGATACATTTAAGATAAACCATCGGTAAAGCAGAGTAAATATTTAATAACTACGAAATCCCTGTTGGGTTTTAAGAGCTCTAAGCAAAATAATTTACAAAAAACACGATATTGTTTTAAAAGGAATTTTGATACCAGGATGATTAGTTCTTGAAGTATAAATTTATTTATAAAGTTTAAAAATTCCCTTTACTTTCATGAAAAAAAATATTATCAAGAACAATAAACTTTCAATTGACATTGCACTTTCCAGCAATTAAGCAATTTCAAAATGTATTACAAGAAATGTGTGAACATGTAAATTGTTTTTTCGTCATTCGATTTGTATTAATTTTTATCATTATTAAACCATCTAAACGCAGCATTTTTTGAATACTCGTTTATTTAAAATCGTTAAATCATGAGATACTGAGCTGGATGGAAAAAAATGAAATTCACTTTGTCTCAGTTCTGTAAGGTGAGAAAAAATGCGGCTCGCAATAAGGCAGTCGGTTAATATATAATGCTATCTGAAAGTTTTAATAATGTCCAAGGTATGATTCTATAAAACGTTAAATATAAATATCCTTTCGGTACTTCTAAAATGTTTAGCAAATTGTATTAGGACACGGAAATGCAATATTTCTAGTAGGTAGAAGAGTACAAATATTTCTATCCTGTATTTAATAATCATAGTCTGACTGATAGAAAAAACGTTTTCCTGCGATAAGTGCAATTGATTTTAGTATCATCTTTCAGATTTAAATGCGAAATTGTATTAGTTCTCCATGACAATATCCACACTTCAATTTAATATGACAGTCGAATCTGGATTATCCGAGCAGATTGGGATTTTATCCCCTTAACCGGTCAATGATTTTACCAGAAGCGTTCACATTTTTTGTTGCATAAATTCACGCTTCTGACATTTGGAGGTTAAAAAATAATTCAACGATAGACCCGGATGAAAAGCATTTCAGTAACATGGACAAGTTACCGCATCTGTTGAAAAATTTTTATATTGTTGCACGAATTAAAAATTCCTGGCAAATCGGAAAAGGAAATGAGAAAATATATGCCCGTAACTGGTAACGGGCGGACCGGTTAAAGAGTTAATCACCTCAGGTAATAGAAAACTTGGTTAATAAGACTGATTACTTCTTTTTCTTTCGACAATGTTTACAAAAATTATTTATTTAAAATCTTAAAAATGAGTCTACAAATAATTTTTAAAGAATGGAATTGTTTTTTTTTCTTTCGTTCTTCTATAAATAACTCGAATTATAAGATCACATCCCGAAAACGATCTTATACAAGGCGTCACTTCGTTAAAATCGATGATTCGGTATAGGCTTTAAACGAATTTCAGATAGCAGATTCAAGTAGTAGAATGATACCTCTAAATGAATAACTTGTTACCAGTATTAGAAATTGTCGGATCCTTTGAAATGCAAAAAATTGATCTTCCTTACAATAAAAGAACTTGTCAGAATTGGATGTGTAATAAAACCATGTCTCAGAAACGATAAATTTACGCTCCTTTATTGACTAGAGATCGACTGTTAGATCTATTATGCAAGTTAACGTTAGTTGAAATGTCAGAACCGTCGTAATAAAGTCAGTTATGGTGAACAGAAAATCTTTTCCTTCCAAGTAGATAATCATGCATCACTTTTATATCCTTCAATGTCTCAAATACCTGGTTTATTTTCATGTACCTTTCGCAAAGGTAATTGACACAACATTTTTTTTCAAATAAGCGTTAGAAAATGCATTGCTTTTGTGGTAAAAGAACGATGTGAACTTTCGAGATCTTAACTCAAAGTAAAACTTCTAGTGGTTTAACAACATTCCGTCATGCAAAAAAGTAGTTAAAATTTGCCGTTTCGAGTATTTTTACGTTTCCATGTCACGAAAAATGCACTCGTGTAGACTCAACTTATTCCAAAACTCCTAGAAGGTTTTATTTGTGTGTTTTAAACCAAGGAAATTTGATAACACTTGCATTATCAAACATGCCATACGATATTTCAAAACCAATTAAGCAAAATATTTATAAGGTAATAATCAAGAATTTAATTCCAAAAGAAATCTGAAGATAAATTTATCTGCTCTTTGTTCACTTTACAAAGCAAATCAAAATAAATCACACTCCATGGAATATTTTTGCTTTCTATACAGAGTGAGAGGTAAAGATTCATCTACAAACAGAGCGTAGCAATTAGTCACAAGATATAAAAGAAAAACCGTTCTTGGTAATTTAAAAGCAGGCTAATTGGTTTGATTTTCATCTCCGAAGGAGTTGAAGTGACAAAGTCAAATTTCAACTTTAAATTTTAATTATTAAATTAATTAACTAAATTAAATTAAAAAAATTAAAAAAATTTCAACAAACACAACTCACAAAGAAGAAGTCACAAAAGTAAAATTTTGGACCTTGAAACCTTGAACTTCGTTCAAATTAACGAGAAAGAAATTTGAGCTGGCATTCCACTCTCCAAGTTACAACATGACGGCATGAAATTATATGAGCGAGGATAACCATCTTCCCTTCTCAAAGCCGAGAGAGAATCGCTGCGTCAACGCTTCTCAGTTTAGTTTAGATAAGTTGTATTAACTTCCCGGTTTGAAGTAATACGCGAACTATTTTGGAACGGACCTCTTAATTTTGAACAGCGGTCAGATGACAATACCTGATCCTGCGCACCCCACTCCAAAATTCCCAACCACACCAAAAGGAGGACGCTTGACTCACTACGTATGACTCAACGTGAAACAGGCACCACACACGGCGAATTTTCAGTGGAAACGGATTTTGAACACGTAGCCCTCCCGCTCCGAAGCCGAGACCTTATCACTAGGCTACCACAGCGTCTCGGAATCATCGTCAAAATTTAGCTGCCAGTAACTGACTAAAGTAGGCTCATAAGTTTTTTTTTTCAGTGCTGAAATCCACCTGCAGCTCTTCTATGAGGGTCAATATAACTCAAAAGGATTCTAATATTTATACATTTCCTACTTACTGAACTTTCTAAATGAAAAATAAAATCCATTTTTAAGAATACACTGGAAAATATGATTAAAATTAAATAACTTTGCTTGCTTTGCAGATTGAATTTCAGAATGCCTTTAATTAACCTGTAGACAATGTAACTCCTGAATTTCCTTTTATGATAGTATAACAGAGCTTTAGAACTTATCGACGAAAAAAATACGAGAAGAGCGTAATCATGTCGGATTATAAAAACCAAAGGTTTTTTTTCCGAAAACAAGATTAAAGTTAGTAAACTTTTCTAGATCGGTGTCGGAATTCGGCTTCAAAATAATATCTTGAGATTTTCATTAAAATATAAAAGTAGTTAAAAGTAAAATGAAAATGTTTCATACCGAAACTAATTTTTTTTCACAATGAAATTACCCGAGTAATCTTCAAACCCGAAAACAATTGCTTAGTTTTCGAGAAAACACTGATCGTTACTTGTGAATACACTGAAAAATATTTCATTCTTGAGTAAATTCGTTAACTCTAGGCGACAGAAATTTCAACTTCTATAAAATTAAGACAAATGTTGCGGCTAAAATTAAAACAAATATGGCGCAGAACAAAGCAGGAAAGCGGAAGAAAAGATAAACTGATCAGAATTCCTTGAATTCTTGTGTTTCGTTGTAGCAGAAAGAAAAGGCGGGAATTAGGTTGGAGCATTCTCTTATCGCTTGTACTTGAAATGCTTGCAAATAAAAACAGATTCTTCTACTGCAAGTGCTCTTATTGTATAGTAGTCTATTATGCCTGCCAGTTATATTCTGTTACGTCGGTGCGGAAATTCTTGGCAAATAAACGCAGGACCTCCATCTGCAAGTCTTTATTGTATAGCAGCCTATTAATGCAAGCAAAGCTAGACACTGTGTATGTGATTTGGGCTTACGACGTAAGAATTAAGAAGATTTGTACCTCATTGCTTCAAGTCATTTTTTCCCCTTAGAAACAAACTCAATACATTAAAGACATAGAAACTCGTAGTAGTACATAAAAGGATAATGTAGTAATTTTGATAAACATCAGTATCTTTTACGTTAGTTTATTTAGGTGTAAAGAAAATGCCATATAAGGTTTTCCGTTGTTAATAAGATATGATTGGCACACATTCCCATTATATTCAGAGAAATATATTTATGTATCACCAGCATGCAATCAGAATTTTTTTTATTTTAATGTATAAAATGGAAATTTTTGAACAATTGCATAAATTAGAAGATGGAAACATTTGAATAGACGAAAAAAATACAGTGAATTAAAATTGTTACACTAACTGCCTTCACCATAATCTCCGTTGTTGTCGGCTTATAAAAATAAATTAGATGAGAAGATTTGACGATTTTCGAATTAAAGTAGCTTTTTGAAATCAGATTTCTCTACAAGTGATTTTTATCTGAAAAATAAATTTTCTTCGAGGGAAAATTAATCGGGAGCATACTCCCTTCGACTTGCTTATATTTCCACTACATGGCGTGTTTTGTGTTTAGTTTCATTATGCATTTAATTGAACAGGGCGTATTTTGGAGAGCTACTTCCCCCTGACAGATTTATCCCAAATTTTGATACAAATCTGAAATTTTGAGGCGAAGACCACATGGAAAGTTTCAGTAATATAGCTTTTAGATTTTAAATTATCGTATACACACATTCACGGGGAAACAGATATACGGTCTTTCCTTTAATGGATTAGGCAATTGTATACATAACTACAAAGTAAATTCCTGCTATTTAATGCCTTTTCAATTTTTAGTTATGGTGTTCACATGAACGTTGACAGATAGGCGTAATTTCAAAGATAGTTTTTTTGTACAACCAAGAGATGTCTAACACTTAGGGATTAAAAATCAAGATGACAAACTTCTTGACAAATGCAACAAACTCCTTCTTGCACGAGAATGCGAAAAAAAAGTTTGTTACAACGCTTAGCAGAGGCTGTATAGATTCAGCAAAAATATTTTGTTGTACATGTAAATAAGATTGATAAAACAAAGATAAGAAACAATAATAATATATGCATTCATATTAGTCTAGCATGGAACATCGACTTTTTTCTTTACTTTATGACCTGAAATCATCATAACATGATATTTTTTTAGTTAATCTGCCATTCTAGAAATGGGAAAATGCCATCTCAATATCTTAAAATTTATAAACATGTATAACCTAAAACGCTTCAGAAACATTATTATAAGATTGCTTAGTGAGTGCGTCTTTATTTTCTTTGCCTTTCATTGAAATAATTTACTCAACTACTACAAATTTTAGAAAGAAACCATCCTTTTTTGAAATATTTACTTATCAAGGAAACATTTCTTTTTCCTGCATCACTAAGTCACTTAACAAGTTCATAAAATGAACTTCGACACCATATAACAACAAAAGGCTCAGCTAAAGACTTTTCGACACACAATTCATAAAAGTAACCATCCATGAGCGTCGATAAGGAAGGCAGCTGAAAAAAAAAAGCGTCAAATAGAATTAGTCTTCTTGCTAGTTCACTCCACGCATTCTAATCCTAACGAAACCCTTACAGGCGGTAAATCACTTGTCACATATGCATTTACAAGGTTGCCCAGCTAGTCACTTAGCCGGAAATGCCTTATATCCTATTGCAAGAAACAAGAGCGGTGAAAGGATTCTTGGTAATGATAGCCGATAAAATTGCGTTCGATCTATTAGTGGTTACAAAGACCCAAATGAGCTAAAGAAAGCTTTAAAAAAAATCGAAGATGGTAGGTATAGAGCTGGAGAGAATGTGGGCCTCCAAGACTTGGTATTTCACTAGACACGACATTTGTAGTAGACGTTTTTTGTGCCTGTAATTCGTTAAGACTTCACAAGACTAGGGGCAAATTTAAATAATCTTTCATTGAATTCTTCTTCGCCTCTCTCCCTTCCTTCCATCCCTACTTTTTCTCTTATCAGTGTAAGACTCTCATTCTTAATTACTCTCGGTGACTGAGAGCAAGGGTGATTGGGGGGGAGGGGAACCATGAGAGCATAAAGTTTGTTTCACATTTCCTCGTCTCCTGAATTTCGAGAAGATTTATTTCCTTTTTTTCTTTTAATCTTTTATCAGCTGTATCGTATCCAGGATTGTTCATTTTTCTTTGTATTTTTTTTTATTTCTTCTTATAGAGAAGAGGGATTAAAAATGCTTTAAATGAGGAACCAAACGCATGTTCGCAATTTTAGATTTTCTTCTCTGGATGTAATTAAAGTTTCTCCGCTCGTTATGTAAAGAGTAAAGAAAATATGAAATTTCCAACTGTTGAATATGAAATACTCACTCTGGAGAATATCGAAAATGGTCACTCAGTTACAATGAGAATTAGTAATGATAATTGTATGTATTCATAAAGTTGATGTTCAAGGTTGATAAAAGTTTTTTCAATTATTTAAAAAGTGTTAGATATTTTTCCAGAAGATACATAGTCTCTCTTGGTGACTTACGATACTACCATCAGTAATTGACGGAAAAAAAATTATCTTTGCTCTTTCTAATAAAGAAATATAAATTACGTACTTGAATTGTAAGCAACCGAGTAGCAAATCATTATAAGAACTATTAAAGAATGGTCCATGTTATTTGTACACTAACGTTTTTTATGAGGAATTTATAAAGGGATTATTCAAAGACATTTAATCACATAATTTTACTAAACGCTTAGCAAGATCCAAGGCAATGGAATTATTTTTAGTTTCTAAAAGATATTTAAAGCTTTGTAAATAGTAGGTTTATTAACAATATCTTTAGCTATCTTTATCAAAAGAAAAGTTTGTGTAGCTGAAAATTATATTGGAATTTCTATCAATGCGGTACAAAGAGATTCTTGATCGTCCTATGAAATTGTTTCATTTCGAAGCTGAAATATTAGACTTATACAAAATCTTTTGAGTGTTTGTTA
Source organism: Araneus ventricosus (assembly GCA_013235015.1). Taxonomy (NCBI): domain Eukaryota; kingdom Metazoa; phylum Arthropoda; class Arachnida; order Araneae; family Araneidae; genus Araneus; species Araneus ventricosus. The sequence goes on along the minus strand of BGPR01044522.1, from coordinate 655 downwards.
TATATGTTTAACCCCTTTGTTCCTAGATTTTTTTATGCCACATCAATTTTGGGTGCATAAACTTTGAGCAGGGCCCATTAGAACGCCAAAACAAAGGTGTTTTTTTGGGAAAGGTACGTCTTCTGATTTAGGACCGGAATATGTTTCCCATCCCTGGCGATCACTGGCGCATATGCGTCTCAGTAGTCTCCATTGAATAATTTTGTAAAGAAAAATTTAAAGTTTTGCTATTTAGATTTATAAAGCAACGAAAATTTTATTGGAATTACACGATATTTTCTGCAAACAAAACATACACACTCGTTATCTATCAAATAAGTTCATGCAACACTGTGAAGAAACAGCGACCTATTGTAACGACATCACGTTCTGTAAATTTAAACTGTTTCTCAAAACGTGGTAGAACTCATGGAAAATACTTCCATTAGCCAAAGAGGCATTTCTATCCCAAAAGTATTTTCTTCTAAGTTTATCATTAAAAGTAAAGTTCTTTCGAGACAAACGTGAACTGTTATTGGCGAAAGGACAAAACACACCCTGTTGAAATAAAGATTGAAATAATTTAGAATGTTTGGCGCAATATGGCCAAATTGGCCCTTGTGCCATTCAACCAAACCAATGAAATAATTTAATTGACTATATACTATTTGAAAGA
>BGPR01044521.1:0-12587 GCA_013235015.1 Araneus ventricosus | reverse complement strand
TAGAAGGGCCCTTGCAAGTATTGGCTCTTCCTGCTAGCGATAATGTCTCTTGTCGCTATCGAAACTTTGTATTGCAATTTGTGTGATATTGCACAGATAACACAAAGAAACTGAACATCATCGGAAAAAAGTGAATACATCATTTTTACGAAACTGCTATAGGAAGGATGCTCATGGAAACTGCTCCTAGGGAAACCAATGCGAGAGGAAGATACGCACATTAAAGTTACACACTAAAATCTGGTGATCTCAAACTTTTCGTCCGAATTTATAAATTTAATTTCTATTACGATGATCACGTGACTTATCAAATCAGTGACGACAAGTTGCTTTCGAAAGACATTTTTCTCTTTGGACATTTTCCTAAATACAAAACTATTGCTGATGCTACTTCGGCAAAACGTGACATGGGATAAATCTTCAGAGAATATTCAAGGATCCTTTGGCCTGATTCACTAAAATGGATTTTTTTGATATTCTTCAGGCTTCCGATGATATTCGAAGAATTCAAGCGAATCATTCGTCGCTCTCTGAATCCGGACCAGCGGAAGAAAACTGTTTTCATTTGCTTCTAAAAAAATGGAGCAATCAAATATTTCTGGACTTTGGCACTTCGTCCCCATTTTATTCTTGGTGCGAAGTTGCTATTGTTACGTTATATAAAAAAATAAAGTAAAGGAATAAGTTCCACACCTAAAAAACCTTTATTAAAAAAAAAGCTGAAGGTTTCGCAATACTCGAACTGGCAAATCATGCCATCTGAAGAGCGATACCGTGAAAAGTATTGGCTTTTCATGTTGGCGACACCACATCTTGTCGCTAACAAAAACGGGTATTGCAATAGGTGTGCTATTCCACAGAAAGCGACGCAAGGAAATTGAATATCATAAAAAATAGCGGATACACCCATTTTGCAAAACTTTTTTCTTAGTCCTCCTAGGACTTCCGATAGGCCAGGACGATACGCACTTGGTGATGAATGATGCTAATGTATCCTGTTGCTATGATATTCTTCATCGAAAGTTATGAACTTTAATTTCCAGGACGATGATCACGCGACTTATCAAATCTGTGATAATATGTAGCTTTTCACATACTTTTTCTTGCACTTTTTCGCTTAATCCATTAGTAGTGCTGAAATTGCGTCGACGCAGCCTATGTACGTTTAACTCCTGAAAAGCATCTTCAAGCAGTCTACGTTTTTTGGGAGGAGAATGGACCATTTTTACTTTGTTCTTTCATACTTTTGTCTTTATTCGGAAATCAAACCTAATTTGCTTTGTCGTATGATATGGAGTACGATTCTATCCGGATCTATATAAAGGGAATAATGGTTGGATACTCCCCTCACGTTTTCCTTGAAGAAAAAGTGCTGCTTTCAGTATGTACACTCTGACAACGTCTAAGTCCTGCAGAGCAACGTCTCGGAACCAAATCCTGCTCGACAGGAATGATCCATTTGTCTCAGTAAGCATCCAGAGTAAGCATAAACCTAAGAAGAAATCTAGCTTTCGCAATCTTTTCCGAAATAAAAGATTTGCTGCCCATTGTTGCCAGAAAAATGAGGAGCTACATTCTCCGTTGTCATAAATAAAAACGTTTAGAGAAATGCAAATGAAAACTTTTGAATAAAATTTCGCAAGTGGCATATTCCGTGTAGCAGTGACTATTTGCATGTGAGAATTGCAAATTTCACTTTTTCTAAGGCAAATTAAAGATATGAATTTTTCAATGAAGAATTCTGAAATTCAGTACTCGGATTATATGCCGCGAAGAATTGGCAAAAAAAATTAATTAATGAAAAAAAATCGGAAATATCTGCAGTGTCCAGTGTTCTTTGCTGCTATGAACCGAAAAAGTAGCAAAGAATTTGAAAAAAGAGAGAGAAGAACGCTGGAAGCTCCGTTTAATCGCGAACTTTAAAATGCTTAAGGTTTTCAGAAGTAAAATTTCTGTTAATGAAACCATTCATCGTTCTTATTTCCTTGTGCACTGGTGTTTATTAGTAAAAATTTCACTTCTTTGAAAATATATGTTTAACAATCTTTTTCAATGTTAATTTTAGAAATATATATTTTAATTGAGGAAGATGTATGTATATCATTATGTCTGTTTCTTAGAACAATTGTCAGCTAAAGAAAATATTGTGAAAAAAATGAAAAAAATATAAAAAAATGGAAAAAAATAATGAAAAAAATGGAAAAAAGGAAAAAAAGTGAAAAGAATTTTAAAAAGAAAAAATGAAAAAAATATGAAAAGAAAAATTACAAAAAAGAAAAAAAAATTTAAAAAAGAAAAAAATTAAAAAAAAAAGATTATAAAAAAAGAAAAAAATTATAAAAAAAGAAAAAAATTATAAAAAAATATATAAAAAAAGAAAGAAAATTATAAAAAATGGAAAAAATATTAAGAAATGAAAAAATAAAAAAATATGAATGAAAAAGTTATGTTCTGTAATTTGTTTATGGTTGTAATATAAGCAAGAAAAATTTTGTGTTCTAGATTTGAAAATTTTCATAAAAATATAAATCTACCTTCTGAATAGAATCGTTGACATGATTTTTCTTAATTTTAATTGTGATTTGAAATGCATTGTTTGATTAGTATACATAGACGTCCAAAAATGAGACAAACGGATTAAGTGGATGTTATTTGTTATATTTAAATCAATATAAATTGCATTGACTCTACACTGCATGATTTTTAAATGGATTCACGTAAATTTTCTGTCAACCTTAGTGAAATAAAATAAGAATAATTTTGTATTTAAATTTTAATTAAAAACACTTGTTAAATATTATCTTAGTAGTTCATTGCTAAGTATTTTCCACATCCAGCGAAAAAAAAATCGAATTTTTTTTAAATATATTATGTAAAATTAAGCAATGTTAGCATGCTAGCGTGCAGTGTGGGGTTAAAATAATTGTTTTCTTCCAATGAAATGAAAAAATTCCTTTTGTATAATTTTTATAATGTATGAATGATGTTATCATTTCATGTTCACTTACTCTGAGAAATAGTGCAAAAAAAACGCATGCTATTTTTCTTCATAGAACGAGTTTTGAAGTAATTTAAGAATTTCTGTCAAAAGCTAAAGCCAATAACTATCTATCCTCGGGATCAATTCAACTAATCTGAGGAAAAAGTTGCTACTCTAATATGTGAAATTTGTTTTAAACAATATAAGAATTACTGAATGTGGTGAATCCTTAATATTAAGAATGCGCGAAGTTGGTGTTTCAATAGAATCTCTATCGCTTATGATTTTGAATGTACATTTCTTTAAAAAAAATCCGTTTCTAAAAAATTGCTTGAAGCAAAAATGATTCTATTCAAGTTTCCACAACAATGAATATTGGTTTCAACAGTAGTAGTCTTGAAGACATTCTTCTGTATAAAAGACTGTCTACTATTTTTAATTATATCTATTCAATTCAATATATTAAGAAGAGCTCTGACATGTTCCAGCATAAATTTTTAAAATAAATATATATATAATTGTTTTTCTTATTGAGAGCTAACTGAAAATCTCTTAATTATGCTAGAATAAAGTATATTTTGTCATGTTTTGTAGGTTTTTCAGTTGGTACGTATGATTCAAAGAGTGAAACGCTTGAAATGCACAACCTTCAGTATTCTTTAGAATCCCGCGTTTACTTCCTTCAAAGAGATTCCGCATATTAGGCTCACTCATCTAGCTTTATTAGTACGCGAATTACAAATCGTATTTTGATATTAAACTTTGTTGTATGAAATTTTACTTTGTTTAAAAACTTAAATTAAGTTTGAAAACAATGCTGAAGTTTAGTTTGAAAGGTTACAAATTATCTGTGTGAGCATCTGCTGTGAAAATTGACATTATTTTATTGAGAATGTCATTAACAAGAACTAAATAAGCTTTTCTTTATCGAATTACGAAGGATTCGTGATTTATATCAAGAATGCTGTACTAAAACCCGTTCTATTAACTCCCATTAAAAGTTAGCGAGTAAAAAATAATTAAATTTATTAAACTACGTCCTATGATATGAAATTTGCGATCCTTGTCACTCTAAATCTGTATTCAATTCGTATACTTTAAGCAACGCATATAATGAGGAATTGCAAATTCCTTCTCGGGATATAAAGCAGTTCAGTAACTGCAGTTGTTTGAAAGGATTTAAATTCACATTTTGAATGCCTTTGTTTTGAAGTGTTTTCCAATAGTTTATCAGAAAAGGTTTTTGTATATCTGTTGAACAAATACGTAAAGAAAGTTATTAGAATAATATCGCACGAGTTTTATACTAATTTCAAATGAAAGCTCTTTCTGGTATGTATAACTGGTGGTTCCCATTGAAGAAAATATCATAAGCAATTTAAAATAACATGGTAGTGTCGCAAAGAAATGTCAAAACTACATTATTCTTTGAAACCAAATCCAAAAACTCGACATTCGTTTAAAGACCAGGCAATGTTTCTTTTAGTTACAGTGTCGAATATTAATTGCTTGAAGTTCAATATTGTTCAAACATTTGTTTTATTCGTTTTAAAGATTTTTTGTAGACTTAACTGATTAAGGAAACATCATTAAATTTGTTTCTACTTGATTGAAAGTAGCTTTTTTTCAAAATATTCCAAATACCTATTTAGTCATTTGCAGTTGCTTCGATAACGTCAAACATACCTATACAATATTGAAGGCTTTGATGATCTCATAATAACTTCATTGTAATCAGCTTTCTATAAACTGTGTCAGTACTTTCATGCATGGATTATTGTCAATTATGAGTCAATGTTTCCCTAAATTTATTATGCTATTTTTCATATTATAAAATATTGAAACAAATAAATTACTATAAATTTCACAAAAATCTGCCTAAAGTATGAGTGTTACTCTGAAAAACGGAACCGAGACAAATGTTCCTTCAGATCGCTTAGGAAGATGTCTTCCTACATTATAAGCATCCTCTTTCTTGAAAGGTTTAACACCTGCCAATATACATGCATACCTACCTAAATGCATGAAGCTCATTTAGTTTCTTCAAGTCATCCTAATTACCAAAAGATAAATTTCTTTTATATCTAATTGCCTCTTTTCCATGAGAAAAACATCGTTACGAATGTTCATATTCTTTCCTCCAAGAAAAGGTGTTTTTTTAAATAAAATAATAAACGCACACACGATTTGAACTTCCTAATGCAGTCCTTTCTTGCTGATTGGATGTTATATTAGTTGGTAACAAAGATTTGATTTTTCCATGTGAAAGACAGAGACGATGCAACCAGAAAGATGGTGCAAACGATATTTCGTAAGGAAGAGAAAATATATCTTCGCAATCATCGTGATTTTGTGGTAAACCCAATCATAGCGCCTCAAAGATTATGGCCCTTTAGATTCACTTTGAGAATCTGTTCTGGCAGACAGAGACCACTCCCTGTAACCTGTGAAGTAGGTGTGGCGATTTGAGTCAAGAATAATATATAGAATATAAATACGTCTTCTTTTTCCCATAATTTCTAATATAAGAATGTGATTGTTGCTGCATGGCTATCGATTGAAGCTGTTTTATCAATTTCGTAAGTCGTATGTTAACTGTTGCATCCAGCAATGGATATTATTGAATGAAATGTTAATGTTCAGATAGATTCAAAGAATCAACAACAGCAGACAGATTTTAAAGTAAACAAATGTAAAGTATACAAATATAAATCGAACTGACAATATATTTCAGTGGGCAAGATTTATTGATAAAGTTTAAAGCTTTAGGACAGTATGTATTATTCGTTCGCAATTCATTTGAGCATCTGGTATGAATTTATGATATTTTGATCTTTAATGCCTCTTTGGTTCAGTAATCATACTCTTTTGAAGAGTTTTCTGAACTGCGGGGGTTGCAACCCGAATGAATTATAGCTACATAATCATCTGTCAAGGAAGACGATGATGTTTTTTGAAAGATAATCAAATCTTTCGCTCCTTCATGAATGACATTTCACTGGAACTAAATTCTACTCATCGAATCGTCAATTCAAATTTGGAGTAAATTGCATGTAAATCGAGAGCATTTTTCAGGTTCCATTTTATGAGTTTATATTCTACGATGTATTTGAAATTCAACTCCTAAAATATAGTGGTGGTATTCAGGAAATGAAATTATATCATTTACAGAAGTTGGCAAAAATATCTTTGCTACAAAATATTTTCAGTGTATCTTCATTAACAATATCTGGTCAGCATAGAGCAATATCAAGCTCTATAGATAAATTTTCGGCAAAATGATATCGAAGTTGTATTTTTTCCACGAAATAATATTTCAGTAAAATATAAATAAGAGCATTCTGTACCAATTTTTTTGCGTATTGCAATTAAGAATAATAGCTCCGTTCTTCAAATCTTAAATAAATTCTAAAATAGAGAATCTTTTTTAAATTTATAACTGAGTTTATTTTAAATTTGAAACTCAGGTGGGCTTTTTTAATTTGTAGCTCAATTGTAAGCTACTTTTATAATTTCTTCAAGCGGTGGAAATTTTTATTAAATTGTATCTTAAATGGAGGTATTTAATTTGTAGCACAAGTGCAGGCTAATTTTTAATTTCTGACCAAGTGGAGGGGTTTTAATTTATGGCTCAAATGAAGCTATTTTTTATTTGTTTTTCAAGTGGAACTTTTTTTATTTTGGCACAAATGGAAGCTGTTCTTTTTCCTAGCTGAAGTAGAAGCTGTTTTTTTTGGCTCAAGTAGAAGCTGTTTTTTTCGGCTCAAGTAGAAGCTGTTTTTTTCGGCTCAAGTAGAGCTGTTTTTTTTTCGGCTCAAGTAGAAGCTGTTTTTTTTCGGCTCAAGTGAAGCTGTTTTTTTTTCGGCTCAAGTGAAAGCTGTTTTTTTTCATCAATAGAGCTGTTTTTTTCGGCTCAAGATAGAAGCTGTTTTTTTCGGTCAAGTGAATGTTTTTTTTCGGCTCAAGTGAAGCTGTTTTTTTCATCAAGTGAAGCTGTTTTTTTCGGCTCAAGTGAAGCTGTTTTTCGCTCAAGTACGTTTTTCGCTAGTAGCTGTTTTTATCAAGTGACTGTTTTTTTTTCGGCTCAAGAGAGAGCTGTTTTTATTTGAGCTGTTTTTTGTCATGGCTGTTTTTTCGACTAGTGAAGCTGTTTTTTCGGTCAAAGACTTTTTCATATTAGAGCTGTTTTTTTTCGATAATAGGCTGTTTTTTTTTTTCGGCTCAATTAGAGCTGTTTTCATAAATGCTTTTTTCGGCTCAAGTAGAGCTGTTTTTTCGGCTCAAGTGAGCTGTTTTTTTCGTCAAGTAGAAGCTGTTTTCGACTAATAGAAGCTGTTTTTTTTCGCTCAAGTGAAGTTTTTTTTCGGTCAGTGAGTGTTTTTTTTTCGCTAAGAGAGCTGTTTTTTTCGCTCAAGTAAGCTGTTTTTTCGCTCAATAGAGCTGTTTTTTCGCTCAAGTAACTGTTTTTTTTCGGCTCAAGTAGAGCTGTTCTGTCAAGTAGACTGTTTTATAATTTTAACCTGAAAGAATATGTTTAATTAGAGATTCAGGTGGAGTTTATTATTTTTCTAATTAATCGGAAAATTTTATTAAATATATCTCAAATTGAAGGTTTAATTTCTAGACAAGATAAGCTACTTTTTATTTATATACAATGTGAGGGTTCATTTAAGTCTAAATAAGCTATTTTTAAAAATCAGGGTAAAAGAATATTTAAAATCTCGTTAAAATAGGAAAATTCTTCAATTTTACCATTCTGGCTGCAAATATATTTTTTGTTACTCAAAATGGGAGCTTTTTTAATTGATTTGGAACTAAGGTGTCTTCTTCCCATCAATTTAAAATGAGATGAAAGTTAATTTTTTATAATAATTCCTGTGAAAGGTATTTTCAGAATAAATTTTCTGAAGTGAAGAAACAAGTTTTATCCAGAGCTTTTCAACAAAAACGACATCCCTGAAAGCTAAACCAACTGCATTCTGAAGGATCATACTGTGTTGGTAAAGGCAAATTTATAGTAATATGTAAGTATAATTGATAGAAAGAAATGAAGTACGTAAGTAAAATCAAACATTATGTTATTTCAAAACAGTCGTCGTTAACTTGTCTGTATCTGAAATATCCTATAAATGTACAATTTATACTGCCAATTACAGTTTAAAATCTGTTCCCTTGCACTGCTTCTAGAAAGGGGCCATCAGTGTTTCTATCTGCTGTGCAGTGCTAAACGAAAGCATGATGAAGAATTCAAATTACTACTCTTTGACATCATGTTCACCCATATATGTCTTCTTCCTTTCCGGAAGAAACATAATCGACTAAATATATTCCAAAAAGGTGGAAATATGAAATATTTATATAAAATCATTTTCTGGTTCGGTTATTAATTTGCCGGCTCCGCTTTTCGTTTTTCAAGAAAGGAAAATTACCTTAACGAGACATAAAATAAAAAAATAAAGTTTTCGTCTACTATTATAGTTAACTACCCAGTATTTCATAAAAGGGCAATCGTGGGAATCTAACTAAATGTATTTATATTTAGATGTAGTTAGAATAGATTTAGTAATAGGTTAGATAAGATTAGGAATACATTTAGTCTTAGGTATATAGGATAGGATTAGCCATATGCATAGACGTTTAGAAAGATTCTCACGATTGAAAGCCTATTTGAGTATACTGAAACAAACACAATTAACGGATCCGTGTGCATTAAACAAACCGGGCGAAGTAGATAAAAAATCGGTAGTAACTTTTCAATCGCAGTGTTTATTAGCAGATTGCCTTTCCTTAATTGATAAAGTATTCCCTGCTTAAAGGATTAGTGAACTCCTCCTGAGTACGTCATTTCGTGAATTGAATGAATTGCCGCATTTTGATTAAAATGCTACAAAATCGTTATTTACGGACAGGGGCTCAATTTCACATACTGAATCATGTTTCATATCCACTTACAAAATGAATATATACAATTTTGCTTATGTAGATTTGAAATAATTCGGATATTAATTTGATACAGAGTATTAAAAAATCATTCCATTTTTCTATATCACCTGTATATCGATTAATGATTGTTTTATGCAATTTGAATTGGTTGTCAAAAACACTTGAATAAATGAGGGTAAAATTTTTAAAAATATTGTTTATTTTAGTGCCGAAAGTTGTAACTTAATCTAAATAGTCAAATTAATTTTTCATTTTTTGAAGTTGCACTTTCAGTCCACTTTTGAATATTTATTGCCCCTTTAAGAGATGCTAAAATAGTTGTATCCTAAAATTGACTTATAATAACCTTCTCGAAGACTTTTAATACAGATCCTGATCAAGAGTTTGGTTAAAACTCTGTTTTGCCAAATTCACGCTGTGGAGATGTCCTAAGCACTTTTCAATCTTCAGAAAGTGGAAGAAATGCAACATATGCCCAGTCAAGTATTCTGAAGAATGTTGAATAGATTCGCGAAAGGAGAGTTCGCAACAACGCTGAAATGCAAAGAAGGGCATTGATTTGTTTTATTTAAGCACCTTGGAAGTAAGCACAAAGGGTGCTTTTAATATGCTTTATTGAAACTAATAATTAATTGAAATTAATAACTAACAAAATATATTTCTATAAAATGTAGAAAAATATTGCAAAGATTTAGATAATGAAATGAAGTTAGTTTTTCTTGAAAAATACATGGAAAATTAAGATATGTTCATATTTTCTGATAGTGACTGTATGTCTAATTTAATAAAAATACTATGTTTAATCAAAAGTTAAAACATATGGTGTAATTGATGCAAATTGTCCTGTCTGTCCAGTGCACTATTCTTGACAAGAATCATACACTCTAGGTGTTGATAACATTTTGTCAACTTTTGTACTGATCTGTTGTATAATGAGTAATAAAATGCTACAAAAACACCTCGCATGTTTCACTGCATATTATTGTACAATTTAATAGAAAAAACAAACTTCCGTTTGATGAATATTTCATTTAAACTATTTCACCTCGACTATTGTTACACTTTAAGCTTTTATTATTTATTGATATAGAATGGTTGTTATTGCGCATTATTATGCTTTGAAATATTTCTGATTACTCTGAAATTCCTGAATTTTTTGGTACCGATAAACTTATCATAGTTAAGAAATGTTAAATATTTAAATTAAATTTGATTTAATGAATAAATAAATAAAAGTTTAATAAAAATCTAGCAACCAAATGAAAAATATTTCGGATTTTTTCCCCCATCTGGTAGGAATATGCGGTCTTGTATTTATACCAGATGTTTAAAAAAATTCAGAAATGTACGTTTATAGGTTGCGAAAAATTAAGTATTTTACTTTAACCACCCAACTCAATTTTTTGAATTTAAACGACGAAATAAAAAAAAAATGTTCCTCATAATATTCTAAAACCAAACGAGTCATAAATAAGTATTTAAAATAAATTGTGCTGACTTAAATTAATGTTATTGATTTTTTCAATTCAAATGGAAAATCGGAAATAAACAGCTAAAATTTAATTTCATCATTCTGAAAATCAGTCTTTTTTTGGAGGACGGAGGAGTTCTGTCTGATGCTAGTATTTTCAACTTTAAAGTCCAATTTCATGTTCGTATAAATAAATGTTTTCCTAAATTTACAATTTAAAAAATTATTAGAAAGCTTATGTTTGTTTGGAAAAGAATGGTCTTTTCTTTCAAATATTGTGCACTTGGTTGCCATGTGTTCTTAAATGCATAGTGGAGGCACATGCGAGGTGTCTCCCATTTTCGTAAGGTCAGGAATCGTAATGAAATTGGTATTATATATCTTTTTAAAATTTATAAAAATAAAATTTTCATAATTTTCTTTTAATTTTTAATTTCACTTCCGAGTCGCTTCTTTATAAATAGCTTTATGCTCACGAGCCTAAATTTCCTGACCATTGAGCAAAATTGAATTGATGCATGTAAAAAAAATCGTGAGACTCTCTTCGAGAATTTAATTTTAAAAATAACTTGCAACAATTTATCAATAATATTTAGAGCTATGCTATCTAGGACATTTAACCATGAACTGAGAGAGACAGTTTGGCATTGTTTTGCTTTAAAATTTCACATTTCTCAAAATTGAGCATATATTTTTTAATTAAACTTTTTTTATAAACAAATGGAGAAATGACAAAAAATATATATATTAACTTGAATCAAATCAAATTAATTAGGTAGGGAGGGAAAATGACTGTGAATTCTGTTCACTCCACTGGGGCCTGCTATTCTTTGACTTGGGACAAACTTTTTTAAAATATACTACCCATTTTCGTGGTAAAAGCATTTTGCGGAAACTGGCAGTAAATTTCTTTTGCGATTCCCAGTAACCATACATTTCTTCGAGTAACATGCAACACCACCTATCTAAATTTTTTGAAATTTCAAAGATAAATTTAATGTTCAATTTTTCTCAAACAAAAACATATATTTTCGAATTTTTGAACATCGGATATAAACATGAGACCGAATTGTCCCAACCAGATGTGAAAAAAAATTCAGAAATATTCGTTTTGGGTTGCGAAAAATTGAGAATTTTCTTCTTTGAAATTTCAAAAAATTGAGATGGGTAGTGTTGCATGTTGCGCCGATTTATTAAAATAACTTAGTAAGTTATTCTCTCATAATTGATAACCACACAAGGGTAAGACACAAGGAACATCACCCCTCCCTGCCGTAGAATCGTGTAACACATGAAAGATCGGCCGCCGCGACAGTATCGTTCGGCGCTGAGGCCACCGCATAATAATCCCCGTTACAAGCTGTTCATGCGACAACCCCCGTTTTACATGGGTACGACCTGTCTTCAGAGATGCGCCCAACAAGCCACACCACCATTATCGTACCCTCCAGGGAAGCGAGAACTAGCTTACTTATACGGCAGCTTCTCATCCGTTAACAAGCAGAAATACTTTTTTTAAATAGACTCGGCTCTAAACTTTTAATAACATTCTTGGTATAAATACGCCGCAAGTAATTATTTCGCATTATAAGTTTTGAATTTGCATATAGAAGAAAGCTTTCAATATTGTGGCGACCTGAAAGCTCACGTACGCAAGAATTTTGCTTCCTATTGGAAGCAATTTTATCAAAGTCATTTATATGTATTTTTCCAAAAATAACTTTAAATCTAAGATTTGAAATGCAAACCAACATCTCTTACTTAGTTTCATGTATGAAAAATAATTTTAAAATATTTTACTTGAATTTGTTTCAGTCTATCATCGAGCAATTTAATTTACCGCCAATCCTGTAAATGTGTCGATGCATAAAAATGTAAATTAATTTTTCTTTTTGCTTCGATTGAATTGATATTTAGCGCCATGAAAAAATTTTAAGAATTTTTCCATTGTATTCTTATCGGTAAAGTCTTAATTATATATTATAGTCGTCAATTGAATTTTAAGGTTCTCTATATTTCTGATGAATATTGATCTTAGTTGGGGTTTTTCCGTTCCCTATTTCGAGAATTGTTTATTATGTCTTTTGTGAAAACATTAATTTTTGAAGTAACTAGTATAAACATTCTGTTTGTGTGGCCTAGCTGTTTATTTTACCTAGATTCCTAATTATACAGTAAAACTTAATAATGGAA
>BGPR01044520.1:0-12587 GCA_013235015.1 Araneus ventricosus | reverse complement strand
TTTTTTTTATTCTAGGCTATTCTAATTTCCGCGCTGTGGTGAGTGGTAATTCCACTCAACCCTCCCTTGTCAAAGTTGAAATGTAACACTGAAGACTCTACATCTACGAAGCTTGGCAATACAATAATCAAGGTCATTTACGTTAAGAAACATGTTCTTTTTGGAAAAATACTGGGAAGAGTGTTCGCTGAATTCGGACGTGTATTGGGATTAAGCGACACTGTACGGTCATTTTACAGGAAGTAAAATAACATAGTGCATAGGGAAACACAGTTGGGGATTTTATCACTGGTCGTTATAATGGAATGGTCTTTATAATGTGTGGTCGTTATAATGAGCGTCGACTGTATAAACAAAAAATGATATGCTTTGAAATAAATGTTTTCCTTGTAAACCTCCTGATAGTTTACGTTCTGTAATTACTTGAAAGGACAAAAATTAGATACATTAGGAAATCTCTGAATTGATTTTAATAGATTTATTTACAAATAAAAAAGAACTTTTATACTGCAGTTATCTGTTAAGGAATATGAGTGCATCCAATAAATTTTAATTTTTCTTAAAATTTGTTCTGTCTCTGTAGATTAAAAACCTTGAATATTTAGCGAAATATTTTTGCGATAGTAATAAAATAGTTATTCTAAAATTTTATGATTTTCTGATTCATATCAAACTTTAAAACGAAATATTTTTGACTGAATTTTTTCAAATCATTATTTTGAATATGCACAGGTCTTTTTTCCGTTTAAGCAGTAAAAAGTTTAATATATTAAAACGCATATCATTGCAATGATTTCTCTTATAAGTTACTATATGATATGCTTCCCAAAATAACTTGCATTTATTTTTATTAAGAATGTTTTTATCATGCAAAACTCTTTCCAACTTAGTTTAAGCTTTTAACTTTTAAAAGCTACACAAAGAGAACTTAGAAGTTGTGGAACTCTTATTTTAATCTTTCATGCATTTAAATTTGTTAAATCATTAAACCAGTGCAGACATTTAAATCCTTTGAAGTCAGCTTTTTGCTTGGAGTTTCATTAGCATATCCTATGTTTGGATAAAGTCGTAATAACAAGTGTAGAACGAAATCGTAAATTTTAGATCAAAGACATATTTTCCTAAACTCGCATTCGAAACCGTTTTTAAACTGAAAGCTTCGGAAACTGGAAATTAAATATTTTCTCTCAAGAGTCGTAAAGAAAATAAAAAATCTGAATTCGGAAATTTTTATTAATTTTTTTACGACTTCTAACGAACACGAGAATTTTCCATTGGATAAAATTATTCATGCACTGTAAGCTTTTCTAAGGTTAGTAAGTTTATATTTTATACCATTTTTTATATATTTTGGAAATTAGTATAAAATTTAGGATACTCAGCAGAATTTTTATAAGAATCGTTACTTATCTTAAAGACTGTGAAATATTATTGCATAAAAATGCCGCAATTCGGGTAAGCTTCTCAATTTATTCATTTATAATTTCATCCTGTATACAAATGTTTATAATTCTTTTCGTTTATTCATTTTCCACTTTCATTGCTATCTTCGAAATTCCTGAATTCCTTCGCATTAGAAATTGAGGAATTCGCAAAACTTTTTGTTTCATTTACAACTCGATTATGTATACATTCAGTTATAATGGTTTAATCCGTAATTATTTCATCTTATGTATGTTGTAAGACATATGTTAAAACTAAGGCGAGAAAAAACTAAGATGAATTAACTAGACTTTTCGAGCCATAAAGTTGAATAGAACATTGAAGAAATAACAGAAAATAGAAACTGTGCGTTCAGTCCTCACGCAGAAATTAAATAGAAAAGAATAAAAACATTCGTTAGTCCATGGTAGAATAGAGGCGAATATTGTAGTAGCGTTTGTATCAACAATTGTTTACAAATCGATGGTGACAAAATATGCAGGCGTGTTTAGAACAAAGATCACACCCTCACCCTTTTTAGCACGTTTCTTGAAGTATTTTAGTTCAATGCGATTATTACTAAATCCCCGGAAATAAACAAGGATCTACATCCTTCAGAATATTTGATATTTGTATCTCATGTTTAGTCGAAAAGATTTCAAGTCGTATTCAATGACTAGGCTCATATAAAAACAAACACTTTATTAAAAACATTATAGTTAACTTGACTAAAAGTTAAATCAAAATCACTTAACAGTTTAATAATCATCGTTAAGCATTTGCAACATTTAACTTACTCTTATCCCAATCCTAATAAATTTAGACTTCTGACTAAAGTAAATGCCTAATAATACACGCATAGCGTATATAGAAAAGGTATAGGGAATTCTAAAAAAATAGCCAGTTAACCTGTAAAAGCCAAGGGGAGAAGCAATTTCTGAGATGTATTGCTTGTATTTATAGCGATACTTCATTTACTTAAAGCCGAAAGTTAATCAATGCTTCTGCAAACGCTTAGTGGTTAGAATCAGTGAGAACCATTCTACAAATACCTGGGTTCAAAAATTCGGACCTCGATTTAAGATAAAATTTCCTAACAATTTTTCCTTTGTAACTGGAAATTAATGTATATTTGTAAAACATACTGCGAGTTAATTCAGAAATGAAGAATTTAATTCAAAATATAAACTTTTTTCTTTCAGAAGCGTTTATTGCTGTTTTCTATAAATATGGAGAATAAGAAAGAGAGTTGCTGTCGGGGATTCTAAAATTTCTAGCTTTCATAATAATTTTTTTTGAACTCGTGTCGGTTCACTCACCCAAAGGGTTTAGAGTGTTTTAATTTTATTTGATTTGATGGAGTTTACTTTAGCAAAAACAATTGTTAATTATGCTTATTAAACGTTATTAAACGTTATTAAACGTTATTAAACGTATGGTGCGAGAGAAAGTAATAGTTTAGAAATTTAAAAAAATGTCATATGTCATGGCTTGTCAATTTGTGAAGATTGCAGAAAACAAGACTTCGGGATAAAACAACTTTAAAAAATGGTGAAAAAATATTCAGATAAAAGAGCAAAAACCAATCATTTTTAAGAAAGTAAAAAGTTGTGGGTAAGGAAAAAAATTTGAAAGTTCTCAGGGCAATTTCAAGCCCCACGGAAAAGCATATATTAAACAATCGTGAATAAATTTACAGTTAATATAATACATCTCAGCATTTAAGGTACTTGACTAGGTTCGGAGAAAAAATTTTAAAAAAGCACCCACAAAAAATATTTACAGAGCTAAATAACAAAAATAGGCTTAGTCACATTAGAAATAAAAATTCATATATCATCAGTAGTTTTTGTAAATAATTATTCTTCTTTTTCACAAATTTTATTAAAAATTTCAATGTTAAGAAAAACAGTATAATTGAAAACATTTAGAAGATATGTATTTGTAATTTCGCATGCGTGTGTATCAAACTATCTAGAATGTAATAGACCGCAAAATATAATTTATTTTAATGAATAAATATTTTATGAACATTAAAAATTGGCGTCATTGATTTTTCGCCAAATTTTTCCTATGTGTCAAACCGAAAGTGTCTGAAAAACAGACTAAATAAAGCTGTCATAAAATCTGCGTCTATTACACCCGCAAAGAGTTTTGACACATATGTACCAAATTTCAATGAATTTTAATTAATTGTTTTGGATATATTCCGTTTTTCGTCGACCAATTTTAGTGAAATTTTCATTTTTCAGGAAACGCATTTAAAAAATATAATATATTAGTTCAACTAAGTATCAAGAAATAAAATATTCAAGGAATAAGAAAAAAAACAGACTGCTTTAGGATCTTAAAAGTTGTGGCTTTACTTTTAGATCATAAAAAGGTTTTTTAAATTTTTCTTTGAAAATCGCTTTTTCAGTCTAGTCGGATACCTTAAGGGAACAAAATATTTGCTCTTTTTTAATGATTTTTGGATCTTAATGTAACATCCAATAACAGTTCATATCACATATAACATATAACCTACTGGTTGATATTAATATAGCATTTGATCATAATTATGGTTCTTTAACCTGTAAACTGGAGTCAATTTATGTGACTTCAGTCACAAACAAACGTAACTTTGGAATTAATATAACATCTATTTGCGCTTTGTCTTACACTATGATAAGATCTCACATTCTTTTTCCTCCTGAAAAACACAAAACGGATTCGAAAACTCAATTTATTGGGTACGTTTCACATACATCACGTGAACATCCATGACAGATTCCTGCTTTATGAAACGAAGAGCAGTTCGTTCGAGAAATTTTTCTCTTAAAAGTTAATTTCATATAAATATCCGATTTACAAAGCATGAAATCGAAAACACTCTTATCCCATGAAAAAAATATAACCAAGATGAGAAAACCTCATATAATTAGATTAATCAAAACGTTCCCTATATGCAGTCTGTGGTGGAAAGGAAACCGTACTAAATTCCGAAATTGATTGAAACAACTTTCAGACACTTAAAGTAATTACTTAAATTACAGAAGAATAATGAAATGGAAGAATGTAATCTAGATCAAATTCATTTCTTTGAAATATTTCGAGATTCTATCTATCACTTAACTTAACTTTTACTTAATAACATTTCGATAGAAGTTCTCAACATCTGATGGAAAAAGAGGAAAACGAATTTCAATCGAGAGATATTATTTTTATGCTGAAATATCTTCCCTTCAGAAAATTAAATTGAGCCTTCTGAAAAAAATCAATGAAACACTGAAAAAGACCCATTTTTGATAAAAAGACTATTTTTCTAACATTTGAGATTTTCTATGCTTTTCCTTTCAATTTCATTAAAAAGAAAAAAACCTAATTAAATATTTGAATAATTGCTAATTTAGTTTTTTAAATAAATTACAAGATGCTACTTCACCTTAAATAAGTTTGAGATATGAGACTTTTTTGTCGTTAAAATTTAAACAGCGCCCCCCTCTTTTTTGTGCTCCTCTTGTAAGAATTTCTTTAAATTTTAATTGATGCATTCATTTAGAATGAATATTTTTTTTCGAGAATTTTAATCGATTGATAGTTTTTTATGATAGTTCTTTTTGAATTCTGTAACTTTATTTATCTTTAGTTGTTTACAAAAACTAGTAAGGAATTTGATGCTCGTCATAATGATTTTAGATAACAAGCTTCACAAAAGCTTTATAAGCAATGAGATTTTTAAACACAACCTATGTTTTAAGAATCATAATAATGAGAACCCTAAAACAATGCTGCATGAAAATAAGTCTAATTTTAGTTTATAAGCATGGAAAAAGGGCTTAGAAACGATGAAACTTTTAAGCCCTTCTTATATTTCAAGGATTATAATATCACGTCACAAAGAAATTTAAAAGATAAAGAAATAGGGGGTATATTTTCCTCTATAATATTAGAGATAAAGATTAATATTTTCATCTCTTAAGGTTTTCAGGTAATGAAATCTTGAAGTGTTTTGTAAAACCCTCTATATATAATTTTAAACCACCCTGTGTCCGAAAAAATCCTTTTTGAATAGTGTCTGAGCATTTGTACGTCTGTCTGTGTATAAGTGAACAACTGAAAAACGAAACGAGTTGGTGGATGAAATTGGGTATACATCGAAATCTATATTATATATAAAAGAAAATCACTCACTGGTTCATCAACGAATCTTCGAAACCACTGGGGCTAGAAAATTTATATTTGACAGGTGGTTGCTTCTTGGGTAGTAGATGCTCACTAAGAAAGGATTTTTCGAAATTTTAATTGCAATTTTAATTAATTAAAAATTACCTTAAATTCAAAATTTTTTAGGCAGTAACTTCGGAGTAAAATTTTTCGGCAGTAACTAGCTGATATTATCGTACAAAAATCATTTTAACATCATCTTAAAGTTCAAAAATTACCTTTTCAAATATAATAATTTAATTTCCACGCAATATTGTTTAATTTTAATTAAGTTGTGAAAATTTCCCGCAACAGATGTTCTTATTTTAATTAAAAATAAAGGAGGAGACGATAGAAAGATTTTGTGTTGGTGTTCTGTCAAGTGCTTATCTATATATATGAAACTAAAACATCACAATGTTTAATCAAATATCGTATCTTTATTTAAAAAACTATTAATAACTTATTACAAGCATTTTATTTACTGATTTTTTTACATAGTTGTTGTCATTAAAACCAGTGAAAATATCAAGCACATTTAGTTGTGATCAAGTTGTCTCTGCTACAATTAAAAATAATTTTTGTAATGAATTATAGAATATCATGGGAGTGAAATAATCAAATATCCTGATCCAAACAAATAATGTCTTGGGCTTTAAAATGGCGTAAAAACTGTTTTCTTCAGTTAACAGTGTCTGAAATTATCACCGCAGAACTTAAGAAATGAAAACAATAGTGACAAAATGTCAATGAAATAGGTAGGTAGCTTTGGATGCTTTTAGAGAATTTTTATCATCCTAAGAGAGAAAGCTTGATTATCATTACACAAAATAGAGGAAATAACTTTTGTTAGAATTGTTATGTGCAAGTAACAAAGGATTTTGAGAGAAGAAAACATTCGAATTTTGCTTCATATCGATATCCTTACCTCCACCAAAAAGTTTCTTAATTAGCACTTTTTTTTCGATTGAGCCCAGAGAGTTTATAACACAACAGAGAAGTGTCTGAATTTTTTTTTATTATTAAGCATTGAAATTTAAAGACATCGGATATCAAACCAGTGATCAATTTTAAATCCGTTTGACTTCAGTTGATAAACTATAGTGAAAACATCTCCATGTAATTGCATATATACAAAGTGGTCATAAATTATTGAACCCATTTCAAAAATTAATAAAAAAAACCTAATTATGTTACAACTACCTTTATTTTTAAATGAAAAAAAGTTTTAAAAGGTTTTTTATATATAGGTATCACGCCGTTACGGTGGTCGTAAATTATTGGACATCTCCCATTTTTGAGAACCATTATCTGCAGAAATTTTCAAGATAGAAGAAAAATAAAAGCATGTATTTGTAAGGAATTTTAGGTTCTTTAATTTATTAAATAAATTGTAATTCAAAAACTGAATAGTTTTCGAGAAATTCAAAAAAGCTAAAACAAAGGCAACAAGAAAACGCATCGGCTTCTGTTGATCGGTAGCTATTGCATGTGGAAATCTCTAGCTGTAGCAAATTTATAACGCCGTAATGGTACGCCATCTATCTGAAAAAACTTTTTATTTGCTCTCACATTTAAAAAAACGCATTTGTAATATTATTAGTTTTTTTATTAATTTTTGAAACAGGTCCAATCCAGTATATTTAAAAAAGACATCCAGTTCTTTATTTTTTTAAATCAATTTTAGATACCAAATATTATTTTCCTTAGTGAATTTCATGTATAATTACTCCCATATAAAAGAAGTCAGGAATTTTAAACTCAGTATATTTTATCTTTCTTTGAATCATTCTCAATTATTAGCCTTCAATCGATTTTGCTTCGAAAAACAGCAGCGACTAAAGGCAGGAAAATCAAATTTTTATTCACTTCTGCCAACATGATAGATATTTATACATTGTTGTCCTCCCGTATATGAAGTTATATACAGTTCATCTGAATGCTAAGTACCTCATAACAAGACCTTATTTTTGATCCAATGGTTGGAAAATCCAATACATAAAAGTATCCTTCCATGAATAAATCTGCATCCAGGCATTTATTTTATACTTCTACACAACTCCACGTTTCCATACGGGATGACATATATTCGACAAGTGACATGATGGAATGCTGAATAAATAAATAAATAAAAAAACTCCATCCTTCTAAAATCAGGAAAAGCAATCAGTACTGAAACACCCTCTACTACGAAAACGATACACCGTATATAACAGTATACTGAGGTATTACAGCCAGCAAGAAAGCTAAAAACGCTATACAAAATTCAGCAACTTCTCTCCCAAACTTCCATCATTTTTGGGATAAAACCAGAGAAAGGGGGAAAAAAAGAAGTCCGGCTCCAGAAGCATATTGGAGGATTGAAATCCGGGACCATTACATCAGAGACATACCATAAATTCCGGTTGAGGAAGTAAGGGCTTGTCAAATAAATGAAAATTTACGATTTACGGAATCAATAGCAAAAAGAGACGGGGGAAGAACGTGCTGCTGTAACATCATTACTTCCAGTCTATGGTTATCCGAAGAATTTTCACTTCGGATAAGAATTTTTGTGCTTTATGGTTTGAAGATCCTGAAATTTGGAGAATCTTAAGGCTTGGAAAACAAAATTCTTTGAAGAATGTTGAGCTTTATTTAGTTTATCACCTGCACTAGATCTCTGACGTCACAACCTTATATTCTGCTTGCAAGCAGGCACTTAATAATGTCTTTGGTTTGGAAACAATGTTGCCGGAGTTAGAGTTTAAGGAAGATAAATTTAGTTCGGGAGCTATAAACCACTGAAGGTCGCTGATTTTTGGTGATAAAGTTATAAAAATGAGATAATTTAGTCCTTGGGCAACCAGGGAACAAGTACTAACGACAGAAAATTGATTTTGGATTTTTTTATTACGGATTCATTCAGAATATAAGGTTAATATAGAACAATTTAAACATAAACACAGCAATAGTCTTTTATCTATGATCCTTTTATATGAATAATTTTCATTAAAAGATGTATTCTATATGAAATCCTAAATGGAATTTTTTTTTGTAAATTAAATGTATTCTGGTTTCAGAACACTAAGTTTTATGTTTATGTATGAAAGACAGCGTTAAGCGTTTGTACTGTAACTTTCTGCTCCTGACTACCAAGGAGAACATGAACTTTTGTTATGTTTGCGCCTTTTAAATTCTGTCTTATAATTCGATCATAAAGTTCAGTATGCATGTAAGCAAATAAAACGTAGTTTTTATATTATTTTAAAAGTGAATAAAAAGCTTGGAACATTATTTCACGTTCATATGAAATAAAATTAATTTATATAGACTTGAATGGAACGAAGAAAATTCCAATCCAATCTGTAGAAATAAATTCGAAAAAACTTCCAACTAGATATTCAAGTGAGAACGTTTTAGTTATGCGTTTTTCTTTTTATTTATCGTTTGCAATAACTTTTCACAGAAACAATATTAAATTCAAAATGAAAGATTCTATTAGGTAATTTTAAAAATTGTTTCTTGGTAGTGTTGCATTTTGCTAATAACTTAAGATAATGCTTTTTATTACTGTTTCAAATACTCTCTTCTAATTTGAAGATGAGACTTTCAATTTTACACAGGCATTGCTAGTCTTATACCAGACACTGGTTCTAATTTTGACTGGCTTAGATACATTTATGCAACATAAACAGAATCGATGCCATTTCGTAGTGATAAAACTATAGTAAACAAGGTTGAATTTAGTTAAGAATGAAACTATTAATACATTGTGAGTTTTTCAGCTGTGTTGTAAATATCAAGTGCAGTTAATAAAATAAGTTCAATAGAATAGACCTTGCAATTTGATGATATAGGAGTTTATAAGTTTAGTTTAATTATTTACATTCAAAATAGGAAATATATCAGAATGTTTAATTTATTTTAAAAATAAAACAAAAAAAATGCTCTATCTATTCTTTGAAATTTCATTTCAGTAGATATTATAGCAACCAATCCCATCAATAAACACAAATATTTATTTTATTATTGTACTGTGTGTCATGTCTACGTCTACGTTTATTAACTACCGGTTAACAAACGTAAAATACAGATACCTATAATTTTACCCATCGGCTGACAACGTGTTAAGAAGAAAAAGTCTGCTTATACCTCCGTTAAAAAGATTTATTTTAAGATTTATTTTCAGAATAAATATTTATTTTCAGAATCAATTTTCACTCTAGAGAAGCTAACAATTATAATGATTAAAATTAATTATTGTTGAGAAAAGTTAAATGAGTGAGTAGTTGCTTGAACTTTTGGTTAACTATTGTTGGTTAAACTCTGTTTTATTTAACAACAAAATTATTTATTGTGTGATTGGAATAGAAACCCACATCGACCCAACCTAGCCGAAAGGGTGTAAGGGCAAATTTAGTTCGGTGGGCAAGAATTATCGTGTGATTGCCGTGTTCTTCTAAAGTTGCTGTTATATTTTCTTCCCCACCGGAGGATAGGTGGTATCCATGCTACGATAATTTTCATGAACAAAAAAAAGCTTCGCCTGGCTAAGACTAAGCTAAAATTTGAAAGAATGATTCAGGAACAAAAGAGGGTTGAGTAAATTAAGTCCTTCACGATTCGTTGACGAGTTTGACTCGTGCAACGAATCACAGAATTCCTTATATTTAAATCTGTAATTAAATCGCAAAAGCAGCTGAATTAAAAAACAAAATTGATTTGGATACTCTTCAGTGGCTTAGATGTCCTTCCCATTCTAATGTGGATTGGAATAATAATAAATATACCAAATAGGATATGTCATACTATGAAGAAGTTAAATCTATTAATAGGTCTCTTTCCAAGATCATGAATTTACGTCTAGTTTTGAGGCTCTTAACCCTTTCAGGGGCACAAGTAATTTTTTTTTCGTGAAAACAATGTTAATGACTGTCAAACTCCATTAGGAAAAAATAGAATTGGTGTCTCCATCTATTGTCTATATAAGATATTTAAAACGCATTCTTTCTAATAAATCATCAGAAGATTACCGTCTGGATAGGGAAAAAGCCCATAAAAAGGTGGTTCCGACAAGAAACTATCTTGAAAGGGGATTTCGTAATTCTGAACGGTGATAAGATTGCGAGGACGATACCTGCTCCAGATTTCTCTTCAGATTTCTCCACCAAAAGCAGAGCATTTGACTCCGACGGTTTTTACGAACACCTAAATCGCGAGAACATTGTCAAACATTCTACCTGGACCGGCTCCAGATTATTCGGCGCCCTGCGTGAAATTATTGCCCCCCCCCCTTTCATATATCATATATTGGTACATATGGTAAAAGATATAACTATAATTATTAACTATACTTATTAACTATAATTAGCTACCATTGGCTTATTAGATTTTTATAAGCCAATTGGCTATAAAATTGGCTTTCCTTTCTATTGTGTTTCAGTCGGCAGCCATATAAAACGCATGAATTGTCAAGTTTATAATTAGGAATCGGCTGTTGCACAGGCTGCACACCCGTGGAGCCATCCCTGACCCGACCAAAAGATCTTGATTAATCTCCTGACCTGTCTGAGCCAATGGGGAGTCTCTCCGTATGACCAGCTGTGAGTTTATGAACGTAACAACTCAAAAATATAACTTAGTTGGTACAAATCTAGCAAGCTGGATAAAAATCAACATACAGATTTATCTCTATAATTGTAGAATCTTTAGTGATAAATCTATATGCTTAGTTCAGTTCAAATTTTGGACCAAATACCTTAGCGGTTTGACTGTTTATCAGTACATTTATTAAGCGCAATATCACATATGCAGTAACCCAAAAATTACAGTAAGCTAGGTGCATTAAATGTAGAATGCGATGAAATCTGTGGATCAGTCTCAAACTTTTCACCGAATCTAAAAACTGGAAGAGGTACTCTTCTAATATCTATACTCGTTTCTATTCACTATAGACTAATCTAAATACGAGGCGTGTCTTTTAAGTAAGTGCCGTTTTGAAATTAAAATCACACAAGTGTACTTTTTTATCAATTTCATTTTTACGTTAAAGCCTGTACTTTAATATACTTTTCAGCATAATTTCGACCAATATTCAGGCATTTGTCGTATAGTACAACCAGCTTTTGAATTCCATAGTCATAGAAATCGACCACCTGTCCAGCGTGAGCACAACTTGCGATAATTTTAGTGTTCTGACACAATTCCATAAAGAACACTTCTTGAAACTTGCTGAAACTTATTAGATAAAGATGAAATCGTAAAGCGTCTGCTCTCTCAAACTTTTCCATCAACTTTCTGCGCCAAGTCTGCAGTATTGACAGAAGGTCGCCCGCTTCTTTCCTCATCATACACTTTCGTGCGACCATCTTTAAATGCTTTAACCCATTTTATTACCATTCCTTCGCTCATAATGCTTTCTTCTTACACTTCACTGTTCTGCCGCTGAATTTCAGCTGCTTTCACATCGTTTTCATTTAGTAAACGAATAAAAGATCGTATTTCAGAATCAATTTTCAATTGGCTGAGGCACTTTAAATACTCACAAACAGACGTAAATATGGTCGAATTCTTCCATAAAGGTGTCTGTGGCTGGCCAAAAGATGCAGGTACTCAATGTGCATGCGCGGAACGGTATCCACAGCGCTTCAGCGGCCGAATTTCCAAACGGTACTTACTTAAAAAAACACGCCTCGTAGGAACGGGAAGAAGTACTGTTTTAATATCTATTCACTAAGATTCTATTCACTGTTCGACTAAGCTAAATACATAGCGCGCTATATTCTGTTAATATATAAAAAGAATTCAATGGGAAAACACTACTAAAGGTATTTTTTCAAGTACGGGATCTATTATATGAATGGTAACGGTAGCCGAGTCATTATCCAAACACCTTATTACACAATACAAACCAAATATGATTTAAGCCAAAACAAACCATTTTGTGTAGATGACACGTACACTCCACAGATTATCATTATTTTTTTAACTTCCCCGAA
>BGPR01044519.1:0-12588 GCA_013235015.1 Araneus ventricosus | reverse complement strand
CACGTACTTCGTTCAGTTACATTATTGCTCCATTGGTCTCAGGAATGTAGGTATTTGGGACTTATTACAGATTAAGCAGCCCATTTTATCTACTTTAAAGTAGATTCGAGACACCGCGCGTAAACGTTTCCCATTATCTCGAAATCTAAACTGCCTAGGGAAACAGAAGTCAGAGATATTCCTTTCGACATTGACATTTAAAAATACATTAGTTATACACACTACTTTTATCTTATGAACACTGTTTCTGAATCCTTAATGGAATATTACCCTCAGATTTGTTTTAATTCGCATCTTCTAAATGGTTTTATTTAGTTTTGCTTTTCCCAAGAGCCTTTCTGAAAAAGAAGTTTCTTCTATGACAGTAGTAAGAAAAAGTACAGTAAGAAAGAAAAGAATATGAAAAGAAAAAATGCACGAGAAAATGAGACTTATCATTTTGCATAGTTCTATATTAGCTCAAAATTACAAAGAAGTTGTATTACTTTTAATGACACTAGATTTCTATAAAAAGTTTTCAACCTTTCTCTTATGAGTACGGATTTCAACCTCTTTTTTTTTTAATATGGGAGGCTTTGATTATTATATCTTTGCTGGTAAAAATTTAAATTATTCTTATAGTTATTAGATATTGATATGTTATAAAATGGTGAATTTTTACAGTACGTGAAGTTGATAGTTATATTACACTGTAAAGTGCATGTCACTGATATCAACAGTTTATAACCAGTTTAAATTCCCAAAATTTCATTCACGATTTTAAATAATATACTTTTCAATTTCATCATATTTTCTCTTTTCCCATGCCTTAATTAGACTTAGATCTCAGTTTTATGCATGGATAGATAAATTTTCACTCCCTAGGGAAATCTACGAGAGATGTAAAATGGTGAAGGATATATCAAAAAGTAAACTTTCTTTCCGAAATCCAGGAAAGAGTAAACATGAAAGAAGAGTGATAAGACATTCCATCCACATCATTCTGAGTTGAAAAATATCACAACGACATTCTTAATTCATGGATTAATATCCTCTTGAAAGTTCCTGAGTAATATCTTTAGCCATTTTTTCGAGATTAAGCGATGAATTTTTATTTTGTCATCTAAAATTGCCCGTATGTTGCCTTGACATACTTTAAAGCATCGTTCATAAATTTCCCATTTATACGTAGTTTAGATTTATGCGTCATTTCATCATAGC
Source organism: Araneus ventricosus (assembly GCA_013235015.1). Classification (NCBI taxonomy): domain Eukaryota; kingdom Metazoa; phylum Arthropoda; class Arachnida; order Araneae; family Araneidae; genus Araneus; species Araneus ventricosus. The sequence continues at coordinate 11,388 of BGPR01044519.1, read as the reverse complement.
CCCAAATCATTCGTTTCTTTCTTAATGACAAAGCATTTCGTTTATAGAATACAATGGACGCACAGATTCAGTTATATGTCTTTGTCTCGCTTTCTTCAAATTCGGAAATTTTATTCCTCGGTTATTATTTTTACGTTCCTATTAAAGGGGAGGGGCCTATTTTTCCTTGGAAAAAGGGGCGATAGCTTCTTTTTCCTCCCTGCAATTACCAAGTAAATGTCAACGCTGACACACATCACGCACCATAACCAAATTTGGTTCTTGCGCCTACAAACTCCGAAACAAACAACAAAGAACCAAACTCAGACATATTACCTTCCCCACGAAACGACCTTGTGGTCAGAACAGATATTTCATATTTAAAGTTAGCGGCCACTTTAGACCTGAACACCTGCAACTGATATAGCTTCACCCCTCAGCTGACGGGCCACTGCCATTCATTACAAGGCTATTGTGTTTGGTGTTGTACCTTATATGTGCCTTCTTCCCTGCCTCTTGCACTGACGGTTGCATTCCTGATCAGCTTTTTTTGTCCAGACAAGTGTCTTTAAGAGAGAACGCATTGGCCTTATTTGTTGACATCTGATATATAAGGTCGGAAATGAACAACTAAAGAGATAGGTCAGTCTAAGAGCCAGAAGGTGCTGGCTTATTGACTCCGATATCCGAACCGGACATTTTCAGCAAAACTCGCTATGTCAGTGAATGTGAAAACCCGTCTTGGGTTTACTTTAATATTTGATCATATAATCGTTATTCGTATTATCCCTGATATACATATATATGAATAAGTCTTAATTATTTATTAAAATTAGCTGTGAATATATACTAAATCTTATTTGCAAGACGTTAATACACAAGCAACCAAACAAACAAACAAATAAATAAAATTATATCCACATAAATCGAATAAAATAAGAAATATGTAATTGGAGTTCAAGATATGCAATAAATGTACTGATTTCTCACATTTTTGATGAAAGTTTAATTTTAAAATTCAATTGTTATTTTCAATTAAACATAGTAATATACTAGTACTATTTTAAAAATTAAATTATTAATTTAAATGGATTTGCATAAGTACCATTAAATTTGTGGTAATCAAAGTTGCTTATTAAAATTTCGATTATACGTCGTTTTTTTTATACGTCGCCTTATATCTGTCAGTCGAAAGACGTATAATAAATTGGTTGACTTCAATGATACAAAAATACTAAATGAAAAATTTTAATGCAATACGATTAGGATGCGATGTGATTTATAGCCATTTTCTGGTGTAATATCCAAGAAAATCATTCGGAATATTAATAGAAAGTGTATTTAAATATTTCTAGTTTAGAAAAAAGATATATTTTTGCTTAGAAACCTATCAAAACCAAAACAGATAATGGCAATTTAAGCTGTGTATTTTAAATGGTTTAATACTTTTCTTCTGTTATTCAGAGATAATTCTTTCAAGATTTAGATTTAAAAACACGTAGTTATATACACGCTACTTTGCTCTTGCTCAGACACTGTTTCCACGAATTATTAATGGAATCTTACCATCAGATCTGTGGTAATTCGCATCTACTTAACGGGTGTTTTGCCGTTAATTTCACTTTCCCAGAGCCTCTCGTCCTGCCCAACATGAGCGTAGAAGAAAAAGTAACACAATAGAAGAAAAAGAATAATAGAACAGAAAAAAATGCGAGACAAAATGAGACAACATTTTGCCTAATTCTGTATCAAGGCTCGAAAATTTATAAAAGAAACTGTACCACTTTTAATATTAAAGAGTTTCCTATAAATTTCTTTTAAATTTGATAATAAACTAAAGTTTCGGTTTAGTCGATGATTTCTTTAATATACAGCCTAGATTATTAGATCTGGGCTGTTAAATCTAAATTAGTCAGACTGTCGTTAGATGTGGATGTGTAATGAGAACTTGAATTTTACAATGCGAGATATTGAAAATTCTAAGGTTGGATTATTAGTCGTGTCCAACACAACAGAGGAATGAAAATAGCAACGGTCTGCTTACCCTTCTCGCTTGCCTCCACATCGTCTAAGGAAGCGAGCAAATTTCAGAAGCAGAAATCACTCAGGACTTCAACATTAATATTAGTGATTAAACTTTCTTCAGGGATATGGATTCAAATAAACTACCTGTTGACTGTTGTACATTTCGTGTTCGTAATGATGACATTTTGTAATCAATTTTACCTCATTTCCTGATACGCAAAAGTTTTGAAATTCTGTTCGGTTACTTTCTGCATGATGCAATTCCATATAGAAATTTTTTACACATGGTTTATCAATCAATCACTTAACTTATTTTGATTTGGTTCAATACAACGGGCGCCATCTGGTGCTGAATTTGACAACAAATGATTACACGATTTCTCAACAATGAATATAATAATTAATTATGAAATATATTAATAACTAAAAAGATGAAAATATTCAAGATTAAAAGAGTATTTCTGTCACGTTAATTTATAAAAGTATTTGTACCACTTTTAATATAGAACTACTTTTTATAAAATAATTTCCAAATTGCATCACAACCAATTTATCTCTTAAAGCTTACGGTTTCTTTAATATAAAGCCCAAGTTATTATATCTGGGCTGGTAATACTAAATTAGTCTTGTATTTGGATATAATGTTTAATATAAGATATAAGTTTGGATATAAGTTTATAATGTTTTGAATAAAATGCCGAAAAGGAGATTGAAGTAAGAGAAAAGGCATATTAAATTCAATTCAACTTTGTTTATGTTACTTTCGGCCAAATTAGAATAATTCAACGATTAGAACAGTTTTCAAAACTTTTGAAAACACGTTTGGGAAAATCAGATATTTTTTAATAATCAAAATAATGTCGAAAATATGGTTTCTAATGCACTTTGAATAACTATCAATAAAATTAATTTTTATTAAAAAATTTAATCATTTGATTCTCTGAATTGAGTGCTAAATTTAATAAATTTTCTGGAATTGTCATTGTATAGAAATTTATATTGTCTTTTATTATGTTGTATTTATTTGCATAGAAAATTAAATGTCACGTTTTCAAAATAGAAAGTCATTACTATGGGATATATTTATTTGCTAACACTTCACATTTCGAATATATTAAAATACGATAATTAATTTATAAGTTACATTCAAATATTGTTTTTTTTTCATTTACGAATAAAGGTTTAAAATATATATTAAATTTTTTATAAAATTATTGTTAATAAAATCATATTTCCTCCGATTTCATATTTCACCTAAAGTAAAAATATAATACTGTACTTATATGCAACAGACGAATTCCTTCGATGAAAGATACAAGCTTGAACAACTATTTTTTGCACAGTATATACTGTTCTTCTACTGTTCCGAGATATTTCTTTCAAGATTGAGATTTGAAAAATACGTAGCTATACACACGATACTTTTCTCTTGCCCAGAAACTATTTCCAAGAATTATTAATGATATCTTACCATCAGATCAGCTGTAATTCGCATCTACTTAACTGGATTTATTGCCGGAAATTTCACTTTCCCAGAGCCACTCGTGCTGCCCAACATGAAAGTAGAAGAAAAAGTACAAAAATAGAGGAAAAAGAATAATAGAACAGAAAAAGATGCGAGACAAAATGAGACAATATTTTGTGTAGTTCTTATTAAAACTCAAAAATTTATAAAAGAAATTGTACCACTTTTATTATTATAGAACTTTCTTTAAAAAAATTTACATTTGAATCACATCAAATTTTAGCCGTTTGTTCATTGGTTCTTTTATATAAAGTCTGGATTATTATATCTGGGCTGGTAAATCTAAATGAGTCATTAGTCATTGGATGTGTTTTGAAAACATACATTTTACAGTGCGCGAAGCTAAAAGTTCTAAGATCGGATTATTATTTGAGTCCGGTACCATAGAGGAATAAAAATACCAATGGAAGTGGTAGGAAATGTGCAAGTAAATTTCTTGTCTGTAAATATGAGATTTTATTATGAATTTTTCCCTCATTTAATGTTTTGAAATGTTATACAGTCATTTTCTTTCTAATGAGAATGCAGTATAATAAATTTTACAAATGGACTTGATTCATTACGAGAGGCGCCATCTGGTGTTGAATTTCACAGTAATTGATTTCACGATTCCCCAATATTGAATATGATGATGAATTATGAAATATATTAATAACTAATAAGATGAAAATATTCAAGATAAAAAGAGTGTTTCCGTCACGTTAAAAAATATATCAAAACTCTCAGGCGATATCTGGTTTTGGTGTGAGTTCTAATTCAGTGCCAATGCGTTTGAAGTAAAACTTCCGTCTTAAAAGGATTGAACGTTACAAATTGTTGAATTAACGACTAATTATCTGTGTCAAAAGCTCAATAAATTCGCATCAATAAAATTGACCGAGCGAAGTGGGGGTCTGTTTTAATCCACTGTTTGGCATTTCGTCTGTTTGTACTTTCCTTCTTATGCAGTCACGACCAAACACGGAGTTCGATTTTCTTCTGATTACGCATAAATATTTCTTGAAGTCATATAAAAAGACTTATATCTAACAAATTGTAATTTTTTTCTGTTTAAAAATGACCTCGTTTTATTGTTTTCAATGAGTTGGAGAGTCAGTGGTGAATTTGACATAATTAAATCAACTGAATAAATTTGGTAATATTAATACATTTCATTTTGTTACACTTATAAAAGCAGATATTTATTTTCATTTTGTCAACACAATCAATGTTTTGTTGATACAACTTGAAAACAAAGATTTGTTTAAATAATTCGTACTGAAAAAAAGAGAGCGGTGATTATTGTTCCGTGTTCATAGTTGGTTGCTAATGTTTAGTTAAATCTAATTTTTTAATATTTTCTTGAAAGTATGATCTTTCCAGATAGAGTCCGGAAACGCGATTACGTCTTCTTGGAACATTCGCAGAAGTTTTCCGTCATTCAACATGATTTTGAGAAAAAGAAGTAAATTTATTCTATCTGTAAGACAGGATAAAAATCCCAGATTAATGGCTGTTATTGCAACCTCAACATTTTAGATCACAACATAACTTTTTTATTGCTTATAATTTCTGCGTTAGTCTTATTTATATTTTTAATGAAAATGATTCCTGGTTCTCTATCTGAATCCTTTACAGGAATTGAAAATAACAGATTCGCTTTTTGAGAATAATATTTGAATTTCTTTTTACTGTTTAATAGCAGCCGTCGATGAATTAAAATGAATAATATAATGTTTTGAGTTTATTTATACCTAATCTTGAGAATAGTACTTGTTTTGATTCTTCTTCTCCTTACATTCCAAATAGAAAGGTGTGAAATTTCTTTTTATTATAAATATTTTTCGAATGATTCAGAGATTAGGAGGTTTCTTGATAGCTAAAAGGAGAGGCTGTTGTGTTTTGATCTCATCCGTAAAAATAAAATCGCTGTTAAATAATCTCACAGAATTCTGTTAGAAGTGAGCACTAACAATCGAATGTAAGATTAGATAAAAGCACAGAATGCTAAACTCCTAAACTTTAATTTTTCATAATTAATCAAATCTCAAGGATAATTTTAGTCAGTTTGGTTTATTTGAGTTTTTAAAATGTTTCAAGATGAGGACAAATCAGCTTTAAAGATAGAGATATTCTGAAACGCGTTATCAAATCTAAAATTCGTATTTTCTTAAATTCTAATTGAATGATAGAAAGATAATTGTAAATACTTATTATAACTTCTTAGAAATATTCTAAATAGTTTATTCTTCGACTGATTTAAAGGAATTTTTCATTGGAATCGTGATATTTCTTATTCAAACACATTTTTCTTTATTTTACTGCTCGAAATATATTTTTTCTTTATTTTAATGAATTGATGCTAATAGTAGTTTAAAATTTAATATTGCAGTTAAATTTCTTATTATATTTACAATTTATGAATTTTTCTTTTAGTTACCATATCTTTTGAGCTCTCGGCAGTTTTGTTGCTAAGTTCCATTGAAATTCAAGCTATACTACGAATTTGGGTGCTTGAAATTTTAGTTTAATTAATATTTCCTTTTAGTAAAATAAAATGAGTAGTTTGTAGGTTGTTCTTCAATTTTTATTTTAATCTGAAGTTGTCTTTCATTTTTATTTGTTTTAATTATTGTCTATTGTTGTAATTATTTTTACTACCATTACATCATTCTTCTCTCCATCTTTATTTGTTTTATTTTTGCTTGCTTTTTTGTTTTCTGATAGTTTTTTTTCCTATTTCATTTTTGATTCTTGTTTATTATTTAACTTGCTTCTATAGTTCTTTAGTCCTTTGTTTGTTCCATTGTCCGATAATGCTTCTTATTTCGTAGTTGATTTTGTTTCTATTGCGCTCTGATGATTTGTTCGCTCAATATGGATCACAGTTCTACTACTTATATCTGAATATAAATTCTCAACAATCATAAAAAGAAATCTTATACATTTAATAAACACGTCAAATGTTCAAGGATAAGAAATATCACATCAATAAAATACTAATATAATTAAATTTTGATAAGAAGTATGTTAAACCTGTTGGAAATATACTATAGGTGCATGTTCATGAAATACTTTTTTAAAAATTATAATAATAGCATTTTGGCACCACAGAAAAATGTAAGTAAATCTTCTTTTAATTTTCTTAACCCATCTGTAATTCGTTTAGTTTCAAATAACTTTTTTAATGCTTAATTACGGTGAATATTTTGGAAATATATTCAGAATGTTGCTATGATGAAATTATTAGTATTAAAAATATGAATTAAAACAGACATTATCAACAACAGATTATTATCAAAGAAACTAAAACTGCGAGACCAAACTGCTGCGTCACTAGTTGCAGATAAATGTGTGCGTTGTTGCCAAGAAGTTTCAAAAAATATTTTTTATCAAAATGTTTTATTAAAGAGTAAAACTTACTTTTTCAACGATCTACGAAATTTCTGCTGGAATTTTCTGCTTCATAATCTTGTGTTGCCTTCTAATAAAGTAAATCTACACAAATTTTAATATACGGTCCATGGCTGTAAATAAAAGGATATGACATTAAATTTAAGTTTGCTTCTGTTGGTATTTTTCTTATTTAATTATTTCATTCAGTTCCAAGAAATAGTTTTTTTCTTAGCTCATTAACTTTAGTAAATTTAGTAAATTGGAACATAATACAGCAGGAAGATAAACATTTTGTTTTGAAGCTTTATAATTGCTTTAAGTTACTTTTCTTAAGTCACACCCGTGAAACCCGGGACCAAAATGCTCACTGTTTACTGAAAATCATTTAAATTGTAGTAGACTGAAGAAACAAAGTATGTCAAATCTTCAGTTTTAATGCCATTGTCTGTTCAATATTTACTTTCTGCGATACGAAGTATGTACAATGAGAAAAAATTGCAATCGAAAAAAAATCTCAAGACTTTGATGAACCATTACATTTTTGACCTCCCAGAGTACGATAGAAAATTTTTTGGAAATTTTTCTGTCTTTGAACAATATGATTTGAAAATAGAGTGAGTTAGGCGAATAAAATTTGGTATGTGGTGTTTTTACCAGAATGGTAGATTTCGATCACATTGTACCAGATTTTCGGAAGAATGCGTGTTTGCGAAGTTCATCGGTCTGCCCGTCCTTGCTCATACGAACACATTAGAAAGCACGCAAAGAGTTGGATGAGTAAATTTTGTTTGTTTTATTATTGGATTTTAGAAAGCTATCAAAAATTGGAACAAATCCAACAATGGGTAGAATTTTTGTCGGCCGGTATATTTGCGTTTTTGAGAATCTGATAATCCAAAACACAAGGACTATTTAAACAATATTTGTTATGCGGTGTTTTAACCAAAAACATAAATCTGCTTCAAACTACAGGCTGATTCGGTCGACAAGAATACTTCCAATTACATATTACTTTGCTCTCCCTTATACTACGATGCATACCACAGGGGTCACCGCAAGTTCATGGATGAGAAGCAGCCGTATAAGTAAGCTGGTTCTCACTTCCCTTGAGAGTGAGCCTCCGAGTCTACTATCAGTGATAGTACGTTCCTCCTTCCGAAGGGATCTGGCTGTGGCCCTGTGAGAGGCTACTAGGACTTCGGCCTCAGTACTCTATCTATTTCAGCGGCTGTCACGCAGTTGTACCCGGATTCTACGGCAGCGCGGGGTGATTCGATTTTCCTTCTATACTACGATGCAAAAAAATTTCCATATTGTGTCACTATACACGAAACCCCGGAAAGGGAAGAAGATATCATCCTGGCTATTGTTCATATCGGTTGTTATGTGCCTGACGTTCCATCCCATCCGGTGACTCACATACGGTGATTTACCCACCTAATAAATTATAGTCTCAAAATAGTAATCAAAATTTAAGTTATTAAATTCCAATCCACTGGAATAACGTAGTGCATAATTTTCTTCGAAAAGAAGATTTTGGAATAAATTTAGAAGGAAATGAGAAGAATTTTATCACACGATAATACTCAAAAATTCCACTTGTATTTAAAATCAAGAATATAATTTATTTTAAAGATATTACTTTTTAAAAGAAATATTTCTTGCAAAGAAGACAAGATTTTTTTATTAATTATAAGTGATATTGGATGTTTAACTTATTTATGGTTAGTTTTTATTTAACAAGGACCGGTATTTGGTAAAAACATTTCTACGAATTAAAGCTTTGTTCTTACTTTTTTCTCCGTTGAATTTTAAACGTTATGAATGAAAGAAAATATAAGTCCCTTAAATCTATTCAAAAATTTTTTAGTATAAGAGTAATATTGATATTTTTATAATTTGCATAAGGCGTATTCTTATACTTAAATTCATTTTTTTCATGATATTATTATTTCAGTTAATTCCAATCCAGCTGTCGACATTTAATCTTTATCATTGTAATTAAATTCATTTTTTATATTTCACCAGAATATTTCCAACAGAAATATTTATTTAATAAGCTGATTAATTTTTAGAAATTGCATCAAAAAGTCTTGCGAGATGACAAATTTCAAATTACATCTGAAATAGTAAAAGAGGACGACTCACTACATTCCATAAATGAAAAAATTAATCCGATGACAAAAATTTAAAATTGTTTAATTAATCATGAAATTTCAGATTAATAAAGAATTATGTCTTCTAAATGGTTTTATCACAATTCGGGAAAGGGAAACCCGAAGACTTTTTTTGCGTAAAAAAAAATTCTAATGATTCTCAGCGTTTGTGGTAAGAAAATATTCTTCCTTGGAGACGCTCATTATTGAGTCCGTCACTTATAAAATGCATGCTTTTAGAGCACAATATAGAGGTAGTAAAGTACAGTGGAAAATTGGTATTCTTTTACCATAAATTGCAATGTTGCTGTAATTTATTTGATTTTTTATAAATAAATTGGTAAAGCATGTCAATAAGGCCATTCATGAATGAATATTAAAAAATGCTAATAGAAATATTAGAGGCAGGAAATTATAAAGGGTATTTTTCTCTCAGCAGACTTTTATCATTTCCAATTAAATAAAAATATGAATCATTTATGTTATGTTATTATTGTCGCTCATAAAACAAAATGTATTATTTTAAATTTTACCGCTTTCAGTGTAAATTTAATTCAGATTGAGTGAAATTTAGCCAAAATTTACAACGTTCTTGAATTTCTCTTTATAGTACAGAATCAAACATTGTTCAGAAAATTTCAACTCAGATTATCTTTGCCATATCAAGTAATAATCTATTACAACATAAATTTCATAGCTTTAAAAGTATCATGTAAATAAAAATTTTGCTACCGACATCTGTATTGATAAACGAACTATAATTCGGGAACTAATATAACATTTAACGCAATATAACAGACAGAAAATGTAAACATTGGATAAGGCAAATTTACAATCAAGAATTAAAATAACATATTCTTTCCAATATTCTTATTTCTGTGCCAAGTCTTTGTAGAATATAATCGATCAAAATGAAAGATCATAAAAATTTAAAAGGAATAAATGCGATTTAGCAGAAAATTTTCCACCCGATGATAGGTTTAAAATGTTACAACAGTTGCAATATAGGAAATAAATAAATCAAAGAAAAGAAATCCACGAAAGATATAAATTTTTTACGAAAGTAAGAAAGTTCATTTCAAGCCATTTTAATCGATGCTCAATAGCTTATTTGTAAACAATTAGAGCTATGCGTGTATTTAAAATTTAAAAAAATGTTGAAACAGGAAGAAGAATTATATTTTCTGTTGCTGATTCAGTACATTTAATTATTAAATGTATTGTATTACATTTAATCATCAATTAGAGTTAATAATTTAATCATTTAATGAAATTTCGAAATCTAAATTTCAATACCGCTCTGGTACCAGCTATGGTATTAAGTTAAATATGCTTGTCACACCAACATTTTACAACAAAAATCTGTCACATTACAACAAATAAAACTGTCCGTGTTAGAAAGCTTCGAAATTCACAGTTTTTGGTTAATCAACGGCCGAGGCTTTCTGGAGTCTTGCGTTGATTGGACGGCCTCGAGGCCGCCGTTGGAATGGCAGAAATCGTTAAATATGACTAAAAAGACCGAAAGACTATATAGATATTTAAATTTAAGCAGTATATTTATTTAACTCATCCAGAAAAAAATATAATTCTTTTCGTCTATTAGAGCATTTTTCCAATTTGAAGTATATAATACAATTACTCTTATCACCCAGAAGGGCTGATTATCAATGACAAGTATTTTAATTCTCACGTCTAAAGTTTGGAATAAAGTTCTATTCTGATATGATTGCCTACAAGATAATGGCTAATATATGAATTAAAGAACAGCAGCTAATTTTTTCTAACTATGAATTTTCCCTAATTAGAATCTTCAAAATTAGATCTGTGTTAAATCTACAATCTAATACTCATGCAAATAATCACTCTTTAAAAGGACATGAATTGCGATAAAACGATAAACAGGTCGCAAATGCGGTAAGTAATATGAAATATTTATTCCTACTTTTTTATTTAACGAAGTAACATTTCAATTTTAAATCGGCAGTCGTTATTTTATGAAAAATTCTTCTACGAACAGAAACGTTGTTCTATCATTTATATGAACGGAATTTAAAAACTTTATAGAAAAAAGTAATGTGAACAGTATCCATTCTTAAATTTTCAAGTGTAATGCTGCTCTTTTTGGTTAATTGCATACAGATACGGCCCTCTGGAGTATATCTATGCGAAATTCTTAAGATCTTGATTACCGTGGTTTGCCCTATGTAGCACAAACATGCAAACTCAGAAATACAGGCTTACATTCTCTTTTATATTTAGTAGAGAAAAATACAAATATATTTACAGCCTGAGACACATTCTCTTTTATTATTAGTAGACAGACTT
>BGPR01044518.1:0-12589 GCA_013235015.1 Araneus ventricosus | reverse complement strand
ATTAATTCCAAGATCACACCGCTTTCTTAGAAAAACTTCGAACCCTTCTTTTTCAATCTTTGCAACTTTTTTAAATTGGAAGAATCAGTGGAAATTCACAAATCAGACGAGAATTTCCGCTGATATTGTTAGCTTAATAAGCAACTTTACCCTTCTCAATTTCTCTAATTTTACAAGAGGAATATAACGCTGCAGTTTTGCTACAAATAAAGAGGGTGGCAGATTTTTTTTCCCACATTCGTAATTGGTGTATTTTCTCATGTTCATTTCATATCTGAAAAAAATACTCCATTTTCGTTATCTTTTGAGCAAAATTGTACTTTTTATAAGCTTTTATTCAACTTGACTGTGCATGTTCTCAAATCTTGAGATCGATTTCTTACCCACTTTCAATCGAGCTACAGCTTTGAAATTTAGCAAAGTGGTGGGTTTCTGATGACAATACAATATTATGCAAAAAAATTGTCAATCTATACCTATTTTAAGTCTAACAAAATCATATTAAAATTTTAGCCCTATATTTGGGCGATAAAGTTTGGAAGGCGGTAACCTCGCGTTACGTAGGGTTGTAACAACACCACGAAGCTAACAGAGAATACGCTATACTTCCGGCGCTGCACCGATGAATGATGTAATACCTCGGGTTTCTTCGTGTCTTGGGTTTACTTTCTATTAGATTTCGCAAACAACCAGATTTTTTTTACTTCGTGTGCTCCAAAGGTTTCGCACTCAAAGCAAAAAGAGAAAGTTGTGTAAATCGATTCTCCTTCTTTTTATTACATTGTTGATAATAAGTATCACGTAATATATTACGGATTTATATTTCAGAAAGTTAATGTCATTAAATCATTTTAAAAATGTAATTGTACATATGTATATAATAATACTTATATGTGTTTTATATTGGAGAATTCAATAATTGAATTTGGCTTACTATGCCTCACATGTTGTGTGTATTCGTGTCAGCCGTCACTAAAAAGTAGAAAATAAAAAAAAAATAAATAAAAATTAAGTTATAAGCTTTTATTCAAAATGCTCTTTAAATAAGAAAATACGTTTACACATTATAATTTTGTCAAAATGAAGTGAAAAGTAAAAAAATAGTTTTTCTGATTACAATAAAATGCATGGTTCGAATAAAAGCGCAGGCACCTTTACCTTCTAGGAATATTCCATTTGTTTAAGGATATATACACGAAATATAAGGTGCTGTATAAGGCACCCACGCTTTTATTCGAACTATGTATTTTATTGTAATCAGAAAAACTATTTTTTTACTTTTGACTTCATTTTGACAAAATTATAATGTGCAGACGTACTTCCTCATTTAAAGTGCATTTTGAATAAAAGCTAATACCTTACTTATTTATTTATTTTTTTCTTCATATTGTAAATTATGAAAATTTCATAGAGGTGGTGTTGCTTGTTATTTGACGATAACATTTAGAGAACTATTAGGGTTCTTGACTGCATAATAGAACCCAGATTTTATGATATAAATTCCTGTTACGATATGAAATTGTCTCCGAAAATCTTTCAAAATATTTGTTTTCGTAACATTTTTACATTAAGAATTTGATCATCTCATGATTTATCAAATTAAATTTCAGTTATGTCTTGCATCCTTAATTTGAGATGCCTTATGGAATCTGAAAGCTTTGGAGAAAAATACGGACTTTGCATTTTATTGATAGAAACTATTGTTATTATTTTATATCTCAAGTTGTGATGTTTACATGATACGTTACTACGTTTTTCCTCGTTGTTTCTTTTCATTTTGATGGTAGAATCATGTGAAAACAGACGAACAAAGAACTTTTTTCGGAGACAATGAACCATCCTTTGTAGGATAAAGTTCAGAATGAATGTGGATAATTAAAAGCAGGGATGTTCTTTTATTAATTCTATATAAGAAATTTACAGAAAAAAAGAGAAAATCGTGGGATGGTTTTTAAAAAATTGAATTTTGTACGAAAGAACAAACGTTTCTAAAATTACTTTCATTCTGATGGAAGCATAATATGTATGTATATCTATATACGAATTTTTCATTCGTCATGAAATTTACTTTCTTAAAATTTAATTTTTTTGTTTAAATATTACCACTTTATGACGAATTTTAAGTTATATTAACTTCTCTTTTGTAATACTTTGAACGTAGCTTAACTCCTTAACCTGTTCAGACCTGGTGTCCGGTATACCGGACATCAACTTCGAACAGCTCCTATTAATTCAATAATTGACGAAACTACATGCTGTTTTTATTTGATTCTCGATTTTCTTAGGAATATAAATGTTGCAAGAAGTTTTCGTTTCGGGCATGGAATCATTTCATTTTTTTAGGTTTTTCAAAAAAAAAAAAACCCGAGAAAATTATTGTTCTTCCCAGAATGGAGCTTGGTGGTGAATTTTGTTTTTCAAGTAATTTCTTGTTTTTAATCCTTTTTTTACCATTTAAAAGGCTTCTACAATATTTTATTATCCTTTTACAACCATTTTAAAGTTAAATTTGTGAGATTTTGCGTTTTTTTTAGTTAAAATATCTGGTATTGTCCGGATGCCGGACATGGGTAATTTTTTAAATTTTTCATCTACAGGCTTGAAATTTCATTTATGCTTTAACCTTTGCAGTAGTACACAGTACGCCAAAGGAAAAAAAAAATTCTAACTCTATTATTTCTGAATTCCGACTGAAGGGGTTAATTATATATCCACCAAACATTCAATCATCATTGGATGCCATATGCCCTTCTAAAATCATTTTATGTTTTTCTCTTTACTGTAATATCGAGAAGCGTAGGTCTTAACTTTGTTGCATTTATCCAGTATTCGTAATGGATATTGTTATAAAAATTGCCTGGTGGCTATACGTGAATGCAATCCAACAAGCAGGATAATAAAAAATAAATGACTATCATACGAATATTCCAGAAAAACAAAGCATAGCACAGGCAGCAAAACTAAGCAGAACTTTTATAAATTAATAACCCAAACAGGCTGCAGATCTTTAATAAATATCCGTCACAAAATTTTCAATAGCAGTCAATGTCTATCGTTTCACTAGCCTTGCACTTCTGACCAAACTCCAACCTGCTGATCGTTTAAAGTAGCATGGTATTTAAACTTTTTACGACAGGATGTGACGTCACATAGGAGTATCTCGAAGCTTCATCATATTTCTGCTCCTAGAAGAGATAGGATAATAATTCCAGCATTTTCTAGGAGTTTTGCTTTGTCGCCAAGTCGCCAAATTTGTCACCAAGATCGTGGTTTATTGACTTGTCTTTCGGTAAAATCTCTGTAAAACTCCCTTTCTTGCCATAAGATTAACATTTCAGGAAAACAATTTTTACAGCTTTGTAACGAAATATATTCCTCATCTTTTCAAATTTCATTCTTTCATTAATTTATAGAAACACTTTTTTTTCTATAATTATACTTTTTAAAAGGTCGAAGCAGTGAAAGAGATCTTCGTCATTTAATAACTTCATCAAAAATTGATTTATATTTAACATTCGGCCTATTAAAATGTATAAATATTTAAATAAAGTTAGAAGGAATTGTCATTTACAAACTTAGAATGAATTTTTGAAATTTCACTTTCAATTTTTCCTCAATTTTTTAAAAATGTTGCTCTCACACATAAATAAATTACGAAATGATAATATTCCCTCTTAACACTCAATATAACAAAAATAATTCCAGAATCTCATTTCTTCAGTAAGCAGTATCATTACCTCTTGGAAAAAGAATTAAAATTTTTTGCAAGATCCAAATTAAAACGAAAAATGAAAACAGCGCACTATACTATTTTTTACATGAACTCACAGCCATTAATTACATTAAGACGTCAGGTTCAGAACCTTTTAAAAGTGGCGCCCTCTTTCATTTATTGACTTTTCTAAATCAATGAAAACACCGCTTCTCTATCTCCAGAAAGAAGTAAACTTTCAAACATGTTGCGAAGAAAACTGCCTTCATCTGGTGCAACTAAAAAAAAGAAATTGTGTCTCTGTCTGCAGCATTTTTATCGGTTTCCTTTATATCAATATATCTTTACATCTTTAAAGGTAGCTCAGATTGTGTCTATTGGGTCTGTAGTGTTAGTCTCATTTTTTTCCTAACAAATATGTCAAAGCAGATAGAACTAAATTTCTGATTTTGCTCTTGTAAGGTATTTTTTTTACTATTTTTGTGTATATTCATCCCTTAATGCTTGGCTGTTTCATGTGTTTCATGATTTTGATATACTGTACTGTATTCTTTTGCAGCTTTCTGTTTTCTCCTTTGGTTCTATTATTATATTTAATAGTGTTTGGCTATTAATCAATAAACTGTATATAGGAAAGTGGATATTGATTGTTAACTTTGTGTTTTTTTTTGTTTTACGACGTTAAACTAGCTCAAACTGGGATAATATCTGGCTGCCATAAGTGGACGATGACCAAGACGAAATCTCGGTCACGATTGATAATTTGACGTTAAGAACTACAGCCGTGAGTAGAAAAGAAATAAGGAAGAAGATGACAGAACGACATGTATTCGTCTAACTCAAGTTAAAACTTTTCATCTTTCCAAAAGTTTGGGTATCCGTGTGTCTTTCATTGCAGAATGTCTACTGTTGACGAGATTTTGTTGCAGTCACGTGACCACCTAATTTTTACAGTCAGCAAATGTCCGCATGTAAATTGGACCTTATGGTACACTACATCAACCAATCAATTTCACTGGATTTCAATCTATAATCTAGTGTGCAGCCATCCCTAAAAATTTGACCCATCCATTAACTCTTCCATCCCGGGGCGATGGTTTTCCTCTAGCTCCTTTAAAACCGGGACTTTTTGAGAGGACGCGACATGAATTGGACTCTCCCAACCTGGGTGGTCATTTACCCCACCCCTGCTATAAGCTTCTCTTAAAGCGCATGGAAGTGGGTTTTGTGATGGGCAAGGAAAATTGGAACCCCATCCAGAATATCTCCTAGACGATTTCAGAACCTTACCTCCCCGCAAAAGAAGCGAAACGCCTCGGACCGGCTTCGTCGCTGTTAAGGAGAAATTTCTAGGACGCCCCGGACCGCATCGTTCGGTATGAGAGGGTTAAAACCGGGTCTTTTTGGGAGGATGTGACATGAATTGGACTCTTCCAACCTGGGAGGTAATTTACCCCACCACCACACCCCTGCTATAAGCTTCCCTTAAAGTGCATGGAAGTAGGTTTTGTGATGAGCAAGGATAATTGGCCCCCCTACCCAGCGCATCTCCTAAACGATTTCAGAACCTTACCTCCCCGCAAAAGAAGCGAAACGCCTGAGACCGGCTTCGTCGCTGTTAAAGAGAAATTTCTAGGACGCCTCGCTCGGTATGAGATGGATAAAATCCGGTACTATTCGTCCGGAAATATGTCTCGGAAAAATCCTGACGCTGTCAACGTATAACGCTTCCTTCTCTTCCTTCAGATCATTTGTTTTCTACTAATCTTGAATATCTAGGGTTAAATGGAGGTGCTTCTTTACTGTATGGGACTACAGGATGATATTTATCACCACTGGCATAAGTAATAAATATAAATAACTGAGAAAACAGGACATGGCAGTGTTAGTAATCTTTCCACGTGGAGGGCAAATTCACAGAAGGTACGGTGTTCAAATAAATTTCACAAAACGTTTAAGTATAAAGCTTCCTCGTCTCCCTGCACTTCTTTTATTTTCTAATCATCGCAAATATCGATGGGTCAAAAGATGTGTTTTATTGCTGTTTACGACACTATGTTTTTTAATCTTCACTGGAATATATAACTGACAGAAGGTAATAATAGTAAGCAGTATAATAAATCTGGATAAATCAACTAACAACGTATAAAGCTTCCTTGTTTTCCTGCAGCTTGTATATTTTCTACTGATTACGAATATATGTGGTTCAAGGGAGGTTTCGCATCATTCTATTCGATGAGTATGTTGGTTATCGTCACCGATGTCATAAATAACTAAGTAAACACGACAGAAAAGTGTCAGTAATCTTTCCACGTAGAAGGCAATTTGACAGAAGAAACGGAGTTCAAATAAATTTCACAAAACGTCAAAGTATAAAGCTTCCTCGTCTCCATGCATTTCTTTTATTTTCTAATGATCGCAAATATCGATGGGTCAAAAGAGATGTTTCATTGTTGTTTACGACACTATGTGTTTTAATCTCCGGTGGAATATATAACTGTAATTAAGCAGTATAATAAATCTGGATAAATGGGCGACTGTCAACGTATAAAGCTTCCTTATTTTCCTGCAACTTGTATATTTTCTACTGATCACGAATATATGTGGTTCAAGGGAGGTTTTTCATCATTGTATTCGATGAATGTGTCATTTATCGTCACCGATGTCATAAATAACTAAGTAGACACGACAGAAAAGTGTCAGTAATCTTTCCACGTAGAAGGCAAGTTGACAGAAGATACAGAGTTCAAATAAATTTCACAAAACGTCAATGTGTAAAGCTTCCTCGTCTCCCTGCAGTTCTTTTATTTTCTATTGATCGCAAATATCGATGGGTCAAAAGAGGTGCTTCATTGTTGTTTACGACACTATGCTTTTTAATCTCCGCTGAAATATATAACTGTAAGTAAACAGTATAATAAAGCTGCATAAATTGTCGAATAACGACGTATAAAGCTTCCATGTTGTCCTGTATCTTGTATATTTTCTGCTGATCACGAATATATGTGGTTCAAGGGAGGGTTTTCATCATTATATTCGATGAGTATGTTATTCATCGTTGCAGCTGTCATAAATAACTAAGCAAACACGACAGAAAAGTGTCAGTAATCTTCCCATGTAGATTAGGTTAGGTTAGGTTAGGTTATATTAACGTCCCGTTCTGAAGCAACACGAGGTCTATTTAGGGACGGACCTCGTAATTTTGAACCTCGGTCAGATGACGAGGACGACACCTGAGCTGGCACCCCCCTCTCCAAACTTCCGCGCCACACCAACGGGAGGACGTTTGGCCACTACGTATGATTTAGCGTGCAACAGGCCCCATACACGGCGGATCTTCAGTGGAATCGGGTTTCGAACCTGAGACCCTCCGGTCCCGAGGTCGAGACCTTACCACTAGGCCACCGCGGCCTCCTTCCCATGTAGAAGGCAAGTTGACAGAAGTTACGGTGTTCAAATAAGTTTCACAAAACGTCAAAGTATAAAGCTTCCTCGTCTCCCTGGACTTCTTTCTTTTCTAATCATCGCAAATATCGATGGGTCAAAAGAGTTGTTTTATTGTTGTTTACGACACTATGTTTTTTAATCTCCGATGGAATATATAACTGTAAGTAAACAGTATAATAAATCTGGATAAATGGGCGGCTATCAACGTATAAATCTTCCTTATTTTCCTGCAGCTTTTATATTTTCTACTGATCACGAATGTATGTGGGAGGTTTTTCATCATTGTATTCGAGGAGTAGGTTATTTATCGTCACCGCTGTCATAAATAACTAAGTAAACACGACAGAAAAGTGTCAGTAATCTTTCCACGTAGAAGGCAAGTTGACAGAAGGAACGGTGTTGGTTTGACTTGGTTTTAAAATCCATACTTGGCCATATTGTACCAAACGTTCATTTTTTGGAATCACACATAAATTTTTTAATAAAATTACAAATATCAAAATTAAATAATTTTAATTAAATTCGTCTTCGTTAAAAATAAAAGTAAATAATAAAAATACCATTTTAACATGAGAATTGTCCCCTAAAATGTCTTTGGCATTTTTTTAAGAATAAAGAAATACATTGACAGAAATTCTTTGCTTTTGGGTTTATAAGGACTCCACCATCGGGAAAATACGTGACATGCTTCTGTTCTTCTGTAATGAATTAAGAGTGGTTTTATACAGGGTTTAAAAAACTCGTCATAAAGAAGAGAAACTACAAAATTCTGACTGCCATTTTCAGGAACACAAAAAAATTAGTCAATTAAAAAACACAAAACACTACATAAAAGAAATCCCTTTCGTTCGTAGGAAATGTTTAGTACACTAGTACCCAGGAGATTGCGTTTAATGTAGCGCACAGTATTAAGTTTTATTTTATCCAGCAAGTTTAACCGTAATGACCCAGCCTAAAAATAATAAAAACGTTTTTTTGAAATGTAAATGTTAACGAAGCTATAAAAAAGCACGAGACCTCTTTGGAGCAGTTTTTCAAAGCAAATTGAAAAAAAATAAAATAAAAAACACCACTCGAAAGTCTAAAGTGATTGCTGCTTTTTTATGAATTTTCCTAACATGAAAATAACCTCAGTCTCTTAAAGCTTGTACTTTTTCTTTTTCTCTCTATCTTTAATGCTAACGAATCTCTGTGTACACAATACTAGTGGAATTGATAAAATGTATTAAACAGTTTCATGCTTTTTAGCTTTAATGTACAACAAAAAATACCATTAAATAAAAAAATAAATCAGGTTTAGAGAAAGAAGAATAAATGCAAAGGAGTTTATTTTTATTTCTATAAAAAATACAACTCAGGATAAAAGTGTTGAGAGCTGAAGTGGGACATCGTATATTTTCTATAAACTGAGCTAGGTATTGTGGTGTCTTGGCCTATAAGACACCAAGTGCAGACAAATAAATGAAATCATTAGGTTGACATAATTAATTTATTCACAGCTATGATTTAAATAAAATTTACTTGCATGAGAAATCTGGAAAAATTAAATATATACAACGTAACAAAGTTGGTTCATTATAGTTCAAAGTTCAATTGAAGTCAAAGTTCCATTGCGTGTCAGTTTCACAATATACGGAGATCAAGAACACGAAGGGCTTCGTAAAAAGATAAATTTCAGGTCCAACAAAGTTTCGAAGCAGACCTCTAAATTATCCTATCAGGGTGATAGAATAAGCACGGGACTACAAGGAGTGCCCGAAAGGTTCCGAAATTCGCCGAGCCGAGATTTCGAAAGCAATTCCTGGTTCTCAGCGAACGTTGCAAAGTCCGAATCAATTCGGTACTTTTAATCGGAGCTGGTCACACAGCTCTTTTATGCACTGCCGAAGTCTGGCACACATTACAGACTCCCTAATCGGTTGTTGGGACCGTTCTCCTTTTCTTTCAGTTCAACACTCCCGTTTTGTTCGTACCTGAAGGGGTGGAGCTACACCTCCCTTTCTTTCCACTGGTCAACCGAACCTGCTATCCGGCCAACGACTAATCACCTATGTCCCCAATGGTCAATTTCGACTGTGGAATCCTTCCTGAATATTCTCACCACAGGAGCTATGCAGGTGTTTCATGAAAGTACACTGCTAATCTACTGACAGCCGGTCCGCATACACTGTGCTTGGCAGTTATTTATTCTGTGCATTGTCAACGACCTCAGTTTTGCAGGTGCTATTTTCGCTAATGTAGTTTTAATGACCACTGTGTGTGGCTGGCTTGCAGTTTGCGGTCTGAGTGAAAAGTGGTCGACTCTATTCTCGTGGGAAAATGGCCTCGTAGGAAGGGGGAAACATCACAGTATCATATTTCACAAACACTAAATATAAATAATTGACAATTACTTTTTTTTAGTATAAGGAAGCTGAAACTTATCTAATCCAATCTGGATTTGAAGGAAAAGTGGTTTTTCGTTTCAGTATGATGCCTAGACTAATTTTGGTATAGAGTACAGATTCACTCTTCTTTTCAACGACTCAAGTTGCCTTTCATCACAATTTTTGAGTTTTATATGACAAGATTCTGTAAAACAATGTAGAGAGGTTTTTCTTCTTGTTATAGCAAGTGACAGAATATTTTGAATAATGAATTTAATAAGAGCAATTTTTAAATATACACTTTTATTAGTACACCGAAAGGTAGACTTTATTTTAATTATTTTCTACATTTTGGTCTTTAATTCATAATTCATCATTGTAAATATTATGGAATCTTGAAATCAATTTTTCTCAAATTTTCTACCAAATCGAAAGGTAGATTTTTTTTTATTTTAATTATTTTCTACTTTTTGGTTTTAAATTCATAATTTATCATTATAAATATTATGGAATCTTGAAATCAATTTTTCTCAAATTTTCTACCAATGCACCACTAGTATTGAAAACCATTTTATAAAATTAATAGATTAATTGATAATATTGTTTTGAAAACATTAAAATATTGCATTGTCATCCAGAATATGTAAGTGTTCAAAATTTCCAAACTCTAGCACATCAAGATATTAGTGAAAAATTGATTATAGTTCTACATTTACAAGCATGAAACAAATAGAATTAAATAAATAATAAGAAATAATAATAAAATAATGAATAATAATTATCGTATAGTAAAAAATATATTAATTTGATCTTTCTGAATTTTTTCTGTGATTTTTATTCCCGTAAAATGTAACTTGAGTGTATTAATAATAGTCTTTGTTTTAAATAGAATGCTGTTTTATAAAATGCATAATACCTAAATATACAGGAATGATGTAGCAAGCATGTTGAGCAGGAAGCACAAAAACTAGAAGCATAATCAGATTAGTTTCCGCTTTATATTAACATTTAGAATTTATCATGCAAATTCTCTTTATTTATTTTTTTAAATAAAGATGTTTAATTTTTTCTAGGCAATTTGATCTTATCATAATAGTCTCTATGATGCATACTTCATTTTTTTTAAAAAAATTGCCCTAAAATTCTTTCCAAGCTTGATTTTTTTTTTCAAATGAACTCCTTTTCTTTCTAATTTTTCATTATTCGATGACAGAGGCACAATAAGATAAAATCAATAAACGAAAAAAATCAAATAAAGGCAAACTCAAAATTAGCAAAGTTGAAATTTAGGCTTAGGAATTAAAGAAGGTTAAATTTCTTGTTGATAAAACCAAGGTATGTTGTATTCCCTTTTTAACATTAAATGCACAATACAGGATGCCCACTTAAATAAGGGACACCCCACCCCTTAACTTTAGAAGGACGACAGCTTTAGTCATGAAAGTAGTGTCTAGTTATAGTAAAACAGCTATGCGCTACGAAATGATCCCACTTACAGCGCCACCTTGTGGCAAACTCTGGAGTTAGCGGTCCTATCCTGAAAGCGGTACCAAATAGTTAGGAAATGTCAATTACAAAATTGTAGAGCGTTATCGATTTAGCACAAGAAGACACCTTGTGCACATTAATACGAAGAACAGAATGCTTAAAATGTACATTTGTTTGTTCGCATCTTCCGAAATTGTGACGTCACAAGATATGGACCAAAGGAGAAGATGTTATATTCGGGCAAGTTCTCCATTATGCTTTTTCCTGTGGGAATAACTCAAACAGCAGGTGTATGCTACCTTTCCGCAAAAAATGGAACGACTTTCGATGATGTATTATTGTTGCTTGTGCTAGCACACCAACTATATGCTAAAACGTCTGTAATGTGAAATTGTAATCATCTGTATTGTAGATGACGGAAAGCACTTTGAACACCGAAAATAAAAGTATCTTATGATTACTAATTGTTTTTTAATTTTTTTACCCGCTTTGTTACGTCACAATTTCGGAAGTCGTGAACAAATAAATACGTATTTTAAGCGCTCTGTTTTTCATATTAATGTGTACAAGGCGTCTTTTTGTACTAAATCCATTACGCTCTACAACTGTGTAATTCACCTTCTCCCTCTATTTTGTACCATTTTCGAGATGGGAACGCTAACTCCGCAGTTTTCCACCAGGTGGCGTTGTCAATTGTCTCATCGCATAGCTCATAGACGTTTTAGTATACCTAGACACTACTTTTAGGACTAAAGCTGCCTTCATTCTGAAGTTAACGGGGGTGGCCCTTATTTAAGTGGACACCCTGTATATTCGGAGTCGAATTACATTATTGTTACAAAACTGTAATGTCTCTTACCTGCCCTATTACTCTTATGGTTGTAAAGAGATATTTACAGAGGTTCTTATCTATCGGGGGAGGTGAAGCAAATGCCCTCTGACCTTGGCGATAAATTTTTTTACTTTAAAGAAAAAATGGAACTTCCCGAAAATGCTCGAATTATGGTGCTATCTCTTTTAGGATCCGAAATACGGAGACATTTCTAGATGACGCCCTGTCAGAAAAGGCATAAATACTGGGGTTCTCAAATGGGAACGCAATCTCTTAGGGTTGTTATCTTGCTATTGCTAGTGCCGTTCCCGTTATTATTGGTGACTTTCCGTCTGCTTGTGCTACTAATTTGTATAAGAGCTGTTTGTTCATGTGGTCTCTGCTTCATATTTTCCAAAAATTTTCGTAAAGAAGGCGTCAATATCCATTGTGCTTCTTATTGGACTGCTTCCACCTTACACCCACAGTACGAGTTCCGAAATATTATTTATTTCCCTTCTTATGTGCTTATAATGAAAGAATACTTTTTGTACGAATAATTCCTATATTCACTGGAATTAAAGGAACCAAATGCGAAAAACTTGAATATAATGCGGAAAATGAAGCTGCTAAAAATGGTAAACGTCAGGCATAAATGTTTTACTACAAAAGGCATGTCAATACTTAGCTAATCTATTTCAACTCTTTAATCCCGAAATGACTTTTTTCTTCTAGCTCCTTTAAAACCGAGAGTTTTGGGAGCCA